>RWGZ01001089.1:147569-290118 GCA_009725065.1 Utricularia reniformis
ATAATCTAATATTTATTTCAATAAAGAGATTAAATATGAAAAGTAACAAAGATATAAAGAATTAATAAGATAAATATATTTGAGCAATTCAAAGCGCAATGATCTCTAAACTTCAAAATCAACCCATCATTCACATACATCAAATTAACTGAATATTGTACACTGTTAATTTAAAAGGTAAATAAATAATCATACAAAAAAGCTGTGAACGAACGAACCTCTTCAAGATGCAGTAGAAACTTCCCTTTCAAGATTCTCAGCAGCTTCCTTGAAAGACAAAAGTTCCTGCAATAAAGAAGCAAGTTTTGCTTCATCTGCTTCACGAATACGAACTGGAACTTTTTCCTGATACCCTGTAACACTACGTTTCTTCATCAAATTATCATATTGCCTGAAAAAAATTCAGTTAAAACGATCATTCCCATGTACAAAACGACATAGTGACAAAATCCCTTACTTTTGTACTTCTTCCATTTTTCTTTTAAGTTTTTCCTGTTCAGCTTCGATGTTAATTGATCCTCGAAGTCTGAGATGAACTGAGAGAGCTTCATTGACTATATCTACAATGCATCCAAACGGAGCTTCCTCGTTTTCGCTAAGGACCTGTGAAGATGCAAATAATGAAGGGAATGAATATGAGTTCTATTAGATGAACATCTGCAAAAGAAGCATACATCTAGAGAGGATAATGTGGCAAGAGTGCATATAACAAGTTCATGAGTCTTTATGGTATGGCATGCATCATTTGTTCGGCATCGAACGAATCCAGCTCGTCTGGGGAGTTGACAAATAGAACAGGTAAGGAATATCATTCAGCTTATACACAGACATGATATTTGTTCAGTTACTCGGAGAGGTGTCACATCATTTACATGTTCAGTTACCTTTCGAATCGCTCATCTGGTGCTAACTGTGAGCGAAGGGACCGAAGTGACTTCACTATGGAATCAATCACACCCATATCCAACTCCACCTCATCATCAGTCCAACTCTGAAGACAAGATGACAAACTGTTAAATTGTGGTATAATGCAAAAAACCAGAGTATTGAAAGCCTGTTAAGTGAGTGGTAAATGAAGGAAAAAACTAGTAAATGTAAATCTGAAGTATGATTATTATGATGCATTTTTAGAATAGATATCTACCTCTACAACAGATGGATATTCAGATATAACAATTGATTCTTTCCTCGTAGAATCTTTCATAGAAGGGAGGCGCTGCCAAAGCTCTTCGGTGACAAATGGCATAAAAGGATGAAGTAATCTCAAGCCATTATCTAAACAAAACCACAAAGTGTCCTGTGCACTTATTCTGGATGATACGAGAGCAGGATCACCACCAACAAAATAAGGTTTAATTGCTTCAATAAATATATCACACAACTGAAACTGCCACCATGCATATACCACAGTTGCAGCATCCGAAAATTCATAAGATTCTAGAGACACCACAGTTTTTGATATCGCTTTGTTCAGAACAGAGAGTATCCATTTGCATATGAAAGGCATATTTCCAGGATAAATATCTGATGGAGGAATGTAATCATCTCCAAGTTTACTCATGGCAAACCTTATGGCGTTCCACAGCTTGTTACACCATTGCCGATATCCAACAACCCTTTGAATATCCAGGTTTATTTTGTCACACTGAAAGGAAAATAATTCCATTGTAAAATGCCAATTATAAATAAGTATAGAAAAAGCATCAATCACTTTGAACCTGAGCTGTGTATGATACGAGTGCAAAACGCAAAGCATCTGTACCACATTCAGGAATACCATCTGGAAAATCTTTTCCTTGCCCTTCTTTTGCAGTTTTCAGCTCCTTGGGATCTAAGTTACCATCTTCTAATCTTTTGTGAAGACCATCCAGTGTGATTCCATTTATTACCTCTAGAGGATCAATAACATTTCCAAGTGACTTGGACATTTTGCGACCATGAGCATCACGAATCATAGGATGCAAGTAGACCTAAATAGAGTTGATTCATAGAATACTCGAATATCAGGCTTCAAAGACATTAAAAAATATACACTAGAAAATTGTTTTGTAAAAAAAAACAACATTGATTTACTCCATGGGCCCATCTCACCTTTCGAAATGGCACATCACCTCCAAGCTTCATACCCAACATAACCATGCGAGCAACCCAGAAAAAGAGAATGTCATGACCCGTTTCAAGGACAGCTGATGGATAAAATGTTTTGAGATCTCCAGTATTATCTGGCCACCCTAAGATAGACAAGGGAAAAAGGCCTGAAGAAAACCAGGTGTCCAGGACATCTGGATCTTGAAAGAGCTGGAACGATTTACCAGCAAAGATTCTGTTGGCTTCTTCCCTAGCATCCTTTTCACTCCTTGCAACCACCCAGTGGTCATTGTATGCACCGATTTCCTCGAGTTCATCATTCTCCAAAACTGCATAATATGCAGGAATGCGATGACCCCACCAAAGTTGCCTTGAAATGCACCAATCACGGATATTTTCCAGCCATCTAGAGCATAAATGAAAGATCTCTATCCTTATACCATACCAAGGTGGAAATGAAGGAATCATATAATATAGAAACTACAATGAAAGTAAACAACCAAAAAAAGGTGAAAACGGGAACCAGAAAATCAACTCAAATGAAACATGGAAACAAGAAATATTATTACTAAAGTAGAGCAACAACGACTAAAGAAACATTTCAAAATCACCTTTTCCATTCAGCCGCATATTGCTTTGGGATGATCTCTATTCTTGGGTTGGAATCGTCAAGGACGGCATCGAGACCTTCTTTTGCCATGTTTTTACAGTTAACATACCACTGGGGCTTTATAAGTGGCTCCACCACATCATTACTTCTGGAACAGATACCAAGACGCATCTCATTATTTTTGTCACCTCTATAGAGCCCCTTGAGTGGAGATCAAAATAGCAATTAAAAAACCTAAGAAAACTTCAGATACAAATCAATCATCCATTCTTTCAATAGAAGGTACCTTTGCCTTCAAAGCTTCAGTTACAGCTGCACGGGCCAAAAAGCGAGGCATCCCTGCAAACTCTGAGCCACCAATGCTGTTTATTTTTCCATCATCGGTAAAAATGTTGATGAACTCAAGATTATGTCGTTTTCCAACCTCAAAATCGTTTGGATCATGGGCAGGGGTTATCTAGAAAATTAATACCGTAAGTATCTCAATTCAGTAGAAATGAGGGAGCATATTTTGAAACGCACCTTGACAGCGCCAGTACCAAAATTCATGTCAACAAGAACAGCATCACAAACAATAGGAAGCCTCCTTCCACTGAAAGGATGAATTCCATATTTTCCATGAACATTCCTATATCTAGGGTCATCAGGATGTATAGCAATTGCAGTATCCCCCAACATAGTCTCCACTCGAGTGGTTGCCACAACAATCTCATCTTGCCCTCCTTCCAAAGGATATGCAAACGAAGTCAGAACTCCAAATTCCACAGGCTTTTCATACCCAGGAACACGTACATAAGTTCTTTCTTTAATATCAAGATACTCAACCTAAAACAAATAAAAAATTGAATCTGGACTGGGGCTAGCTAAAAAACTGTTGACGAGTGGAATGTAACCTCAATGTCTGATATAGCAGTCCTCAGAACACAATCCCAGTTCACCAGGCGTAGATCCCTAAATAGAATGAGTATTTGAAGTTAATTAACTTTTCAAGATATCCTTAATAAAAGGGGGAGCAATACAGTCAAGTTGTAATCTACGAAAAATGATGTATTTCATACATTGCAATAAATAGGATTACATATGAAGATTGCATACTGGAGAAGTGAAGTCTATGTATAAAAAACTCAGTACCTATATATAAGACCCTCCTTGTGAAGTCTAACAAAAGCCTCGGTCACTGCTTTTGATCTCTTCTCATCCATAGTAAAGCACTATTTACAAAAGTATTTAATGAGCACCAAAACATCATACGACCAACTATAATCATGCATAAGTAATACATGAGTTGTATTCAAACTACACCACAAAAAGAGCATGTTTCACCTCACGAGACCAATCAAGAGAAGCTCCCAAACGCCGAAGTTGTTGAAGTATGGTACCCCCATACTGATTCTTCCATTTCCAGACCTACAATTGAATGTTTAATTAATGCAAAAGAGGAAGCTTAGTAACTTCTCCAAGCCTCAAAAAAAGCAATACTGAAACTTTAGGACAAAGCAGAAATAAGACAACATGATTTGAAAGACAACTCACTTCAGTAATGAAGTTTTCACGCCCGACATCATGCCTTGTCAATTTACTCTCTCGCATTATTTTCTTCTCCACAACAACCTGTCAAAAGAATTCATAACAGCGACTTCAAATGTGTATCCATGAAACAAACACTTATCCACGAATCATTAGAAGCATGCATAGCATTATATCCTGAAATTACATCATAAAACATGAAAACCAACATTCAACAATGCAATGCACATATACGTTTTCTGTGATTCCCAGACCTCCAGTGAGTTCATGGGGTAATGTTTCAAGCGAAAAGGGTGCAGAGGTATTGTCACCAACCTGAGTGGCAATTCCAGCATGATCAGTTCCAGGCACCCATAATGCATTATACCCAGACATTCTTCTCCATCGAATGATAGTATCCTGGAGCATGGAGACCGTTCTTATCAATGGGAGACACATCAACATGAAAAATAACAGGGAGAATAATAAAGTAGGGGAAAATTCATATAAAGAATAAAACCTGGATTGCAGCAGTAAGTGCATGACCAATGTGGAGTGCCCCTGTGACATTTGGTGGCGGTAAAACCTTCGGAGCAAAATCAAAAGTTAAGAAATGTAGAAATAACATCACCACACCGAAGAAATGTATATCAATCTTGACAAAGCTAACTGCTTTGATCTAGTCTGTTCACTATCTGTATTATTTCAATTAGAAAAGGGAGATAGAAAAAACGTTGATTTTGTTTAAAGCAATTCCTCATTAAGTTACTACCATCAATCCAGGGGTTCCCAACAACTCACTATAACAAATGGTGGTTTGGAGCTATCTGAGTCAGCCATAAAGAAGTTAGATTTCTCCCACCACTCATACCACCTAGGAAAGCAAGCAGTGAAATGATCAAAATAAATAGAAATTCATATATCTGGGAAAGAAAATGGAGAACTGGATGTATATTAAGACATACGATTTTTCAACAGCACTTGGACTATAAGTCTTTGCCATTTGGCGGGACATGTTTTTCTTATTCCCCAATACTGTTTCAGGGTCATTGTAATCCTCAGGGTTTTCAGCATCGTCTTTCCTCAAACTCTTCTTTTTCCCAGACTCCGGTGCTGTGGCAGCCTTTTTTTCCTATTGTATATATGGTAAAAAAATTTAAAAAACAGCCAAATTTATGATTTTGTAAATAGCACACGAGAATTATCCAAAACTCAACAGGAGCAGTTAAAAGTAGACCTGAAGTTTTGCAGCTTCTGCTTTTTGAGCAGCTTTCAGCTTCTTCAATTCCTTTTCTCTAGCCTATCACAAATATTTTAGTAAATGATTTGTTAGCTCTTCATCCCATTAAATGAATCCACAACTGTTTTTCATACATGCAAAAATCAAAATCGATCCCGTAAACATAAGAATGGGAACCACCTTTTCTTCTTTCTTCTTCTTCTTTTCAAGTGCTTCAGGTGTCGGGTCTTGAGAATCCATAACCCCACCCGCCTATAAAACCATCTTTTGAAAAAACGTTAAATTTAATCAACTGAAATAAATCCACATACTAAATTTGTAATCATCATCAATATAAAACATACATATACATTATCAAACGATATCAGAAGAAATCACGATCCGAAACCTTAAACTACGTAAAAAAACAAAAAAAGCCTAAGAATTCCAATCGGTGATGATAATAAAAGTATGACCTTGTACTAGAAACAACGAAGACGACGGCAATTCGCAGGGACGGCGGCGTGTTGCATAGGGTTTTGCGTGGATAACGGCTCCCTAACTTATAACGGCTAATTCTCGCAAATGTCGA
The DNA here is from genome assembly GCA_009725065.1 of Utricularia reniformis. Taxonomy (NCBI): domain Eukaryota; kingdom Viridiplantae; phylum Streptophyta; class Magnoliopsida; order Lamiales; family Lentibulariaceae; genus Utricularia; species Utricularia reniformis. The sequence goes on from RWGZ01001089.1 coordinate 153,585, forward strand.
CTAGCTGGGTAACCGGGTTTCTACCAAAAAATAATTAGACCCATTTCGCATTTTATATAGTTTAGAAATGGTCACAGTTTTATNTGATCTTAGTATCCTTTCAGTTTTCGGATCCCAAAATTTGTAACCAAACTGTTTGTCTCCATAACCTAGGAAGATGAATTCCTCCGCATGTTGATCCAACTTCTTCCTATTCTCTTTTGGAATGTGCACCAGCGCCCTGCAGCCAAATACTTTTAAGTGTTTAAGATTAGGAGTCTTACCTGTCCATCTTCCCTCTGGTGTCTCTAACTCTATGCTAGTGGCTGGTGATCGGTTAATCAGGTAGCAGGCCACTCCCAAAGCCTCTGCCTAGAACTCCTTCCCTAGGTTTGCTGTTTTTAGTAGGCATCTTACCTTATTTAAGAGTGTCCTGTTGAACCTTTCGGCTGTCCCATTGTGTTGGGGTGTCCCTGGGGTTGTCCTTTCGTGTCTGATGCCCGTAGTCCTGCAAAAAAGGTTAAAGTCATTAGAAATGTATTCACCTCCATTATCCGTTCTTAGTGTTCTTAATTTCTTCATCTTTTCCCTTTCCACAGCTGCTAGCCATTCTTGAAATTTTGAGAACACCACATCCTTAGTTTGAATGGGATAAGTCCAAACTTTTCTACTTGCATCATCAATGAAGGAAACAAAATATTTGTTTCCCCTCTAGATACCACATCAAGTGAGCATACGTCTGAAAATACCAGATCTAATGTTCCTTCCTTTTTCTTCATTTCTGTTTTAAACGGTAATTTGGACTGTTTTCCTAGGATGCAGTCTTCACAGATGCCTTCCAACCTTCCTCCTCTAGTGTCAATTAAGCCATCCGTATTTAGCTTAGCAAGTCCAGCTTCTGAGATGTGTCCTAGTCTCTTATGCCATAGCTGAAACAAGTCATTTCTGCTTAGAGTATTAATCTGTCCAACTTCGGGTTTCAGTGCAATCTTATACAAAGTACCATATAGCCTTCCTTCAGCAATTGTACATCCATTTTTTATCAACTTCCAGCAGCTATTAGAGGCTAGGCTAGTGTACCCTTCTTTGTCCATAACTGATGTGGACAGTAGGTTCAATTTGAGCTCGGGAATGTGCCTCACATTTTTCAGAACCAGTTTGTGTCCATTTTCCGTCATTACTTCCACAGTTCCTATTCCTTTTATTGAAGCACAGCTGTGGTTTCCCATTTTTACAGTGCCTTGATCTTCCTCTAAATAGGATAAAAAACAGTCCCTCGTAGGGGTGGCATGATAGGAAGCTCCGGAATCTATTATCCACTCCATTCCATGGCTGCTGTCCATTGTTTCCTTTTCCAGCGTTGAGGCAAGAACCAGGATCTCTTCCTGATTCGTAGTTTCAGCTGCCTCTGCCTCTGCTCCTTTGGTCCTCTTCCAATACCAACAATCTTTCTTTAGGTGACCAACCTTTTTACACCAATTGCAGCTACGGGTCTCCTTTGGTGCAAATTCAGCCTTGTTCTTGTCTTCTCTAGTATTCTGCTGCCCCTTATTGTCACCCCTTTTAGTATAATTCTGGAATTTAGGCTGATTTCCGCTGCTGACAACAGCTAGGGTCTCTTTAACCACTGAAACTGTTACCTCTTCCCTTCTCAATCCTTCATTTATTAGGCACTCTTTTACTACTTCTAGCTTTAGGCCTCCTTTCGGTATTGATGAATTTATAGCAATAACAGTAGACTCCCAAGAATCTGGTAATGTCCCAATCAGCATATGAGCAAGCACCTTGTCCTCTAGAACGCAGTCTGTTTCCGCCAACTTGTTTACTACTTCTTGAAACGATCCTAGGTGGTCCGTCATGGGAGAGCCTTCCTTGTATCTCAGCCTCATAAGTCTTTTAAACAAGAACACTTGAGATTGAGTCGATTTAGGTTCAAAGATATTTTCCAGTTTTTCCCACATCACCTTTGCATCTGTTTCTTTAGCTACATGATGATAGTTTGCACTATCAATCCATTGCCTTACAAAGCCCAAGGTCTGAATATGCTTCATGTCCCACTGTTCTTGAGTATATTTTTCTGGTTTTTTGCTGCCGAATTTCACTGGTTCATACAAGAACCTGCAATAGAGCAGATCTTGCATTCTGTTTTTCCATTCCGGGTAGTTCTTTGATGTTAATTTGATCATGGAGTAGGGTTCGCTCGTCATCGCGTTCTGAACAATCCTCCAGGAGTCGTTTTGGTCTGATTTTGCTGTAACAGCTTGTGAATCAACAGGTTGCACTTCCTTTTTGGTTTCTTGATCGATTTCCGCAGGAGAGACCTGCATGGGCCACCACTTGTTGGAGAGCTAATCTCACTCGAAATCAGCTTACTGACTCGTAACTTTCAGATTGGAATCCTCCAGATAAGTGCTTCTCCTTTCTTCTTTATTTCGTTGTTGTTAGTAGTATGAACACCGATATTTTACGAGGAAACCGGAGTAAACCCGGAGAAAAACCTCGGGATCGTGATACGATCCAATTCACTAACCGTGTTCTTGATTTACATATACAATTAAGCTGAAAGATTACAGTCTTGCTATCTTGAACTCAACTCACTTAATTTCAGGTTCTCGGATGTCCAGATCAGTCGTCTTGGGCGCCCTCTTCCCCTTTTTCACGTCTTGCTAGAGGTAATCAGCTGCTTTGTCTCTCAAAGTTTTACCGCTTGTGTGTTGCCTGGAGAAACTGCCGCAGTCCTTTATACAGTTAAGTTTAACTGCCTTCATTTGCTGTGTTAAAAATGCGTTTACGTCTTTTCCTTTCTTTTCAGCACTTTCAACTCCCCTGGATATGGGCCAGTGCTTGTGGTCCATTCCTAATTTCTTCATCAATCGGCCCAGGCTGCAAAAGAGAGTAAACCAGGAGCTCAAAATAATAAACGCAAGTTATTACCTTTTGTTTCCAAACCCTACAATACGCATTTAAAGGTTGCGAGTACATGTATTTTCACATCATACAAAATGCCCGAGTTCGCATATTGAAGTTGCGAAATCAAGATTTTTAAACTACAAATGTGAAATGGGATACATTCCACATATAATTATTTTTGGGGTTAAAGCCCGGTTACCCTCCACTTGGTTACCAACGATTTTGCCAACTTTGCAGTTTGCAATTCGTATTTCATTTACTTTATTTTATTCTAAAAATAAATATGGGCTAGTGGGCTGGGCTCATCGGCACACACAATTGGGCTTTCTCATGGTCAATGAGCCACATTAATCTTCGGCCATTCACTCAAGAGTTAATCCTTCACAAGAGAAGTTCCTACAGTTTAAGGAAAATGCATTAGGGTTATTTAATTGACATTAATTACAGTTCGTTGCCACTACCATTTATTATTCCCAAACTTCTAAAAGCCTAATCTAATTTACAAAATACATAAAATTTCCCTCTTGAAAAAATATTTAATTGAGAAATTTGGTATTCGAATTGGTAGGTATCCATTTACCATTCAATATTAGCTAAAAACCGAATAATGGATATAATATATATGTTGCAGGATTCGTGGCGCAAATTTACTAACTTGCACAATGTTAACTGAGTGGGTTAATTATTTATATTAATTAATTCAGATTTAAAACAAAATAATTCCATTCACAAAAAATAAGTATAAACCATGAATCTATTTATTACAATATATAATGGGTTTGTTTGGGATGGTGGTGGAAACTAAAGTACGTTGGACACAATTTCATAAAACGTGATTTTTCAAAACATAAGACAAATCGTGTTGCGTTCAATCTTATTTTTTTGCGTTTTCGCCATCGTTGCTAATAGTAGCTATCATCCCAACGCGATTTTGTAAAAAACTAAAATGCCCTTATTAATCTTACATATTACTTAGAGTTTTTATTCTATCACATTTATCGCATGTTGTTATATCAATCGGTATAATCCAATATCACGTTTTAAAATCGGATCTCTAGTTTTCGTCCAACCCTAATAAAATAAAATATTATTATTTAAAATTTTGGTAACTATCGATATACCGTTCTGATCAGTATGAAAACATTGCATTTATCTTATTACGATAGAATATCTCGTTTTCAATGACTTTTCAGACTAAATTATCTTATCTTCTCTATTTTTCAGTTGTGTAAGTATGATTTTTTGTTTTTCATGCATAATTCAAGAAATATCGATTTTATCTATAATTTGACATTGATGTAAATTTGATTCAATTTTAAATGTTAAAAATATAAATTGATTAATTTGAGTAAATTATATTTCTTAATCTTAAGGATAAATATGTATTTTTACTAAAATCATTTAAAACTATCACTTTCCCACCCTCATACGAAAGAAGTCCAATAAAAGCACACAGTAGACTGAAGGATTGTTTTTTATTTCTGAGTACTTTTTTATAATATAATACTTTATTTTAGACACTTTTAATTGAATATATTAATATATACTTGTTGTCCGAGAGAAGAAAAGAAAAACCTTGGAAAATCCGCAGGCAAAATAAGTGACCGTTGAAATAAGCACGTGGTTGCCACGTGTTTCATCCTATCCGGTCTTGGGATTCTGTAAATTTGTAGGCTCAACTCTCGAACACACTCATACTTCGGGGAAGTGTCCATTGCTCTCGATTTTCTCTCAATTTCTACTTTTTTTTCTGGATGGGTCCTTCTAAAATCTAGGAATAGATGGGTTTGATGATTTCCGGTAGGTTTCTTGTTTACTTGGCCGTTATAGTAATCTTTTCCGGCGGTGAACCGATGGCGGCGATAGATTTTGACTTCGGCACTTTGACATTGTCCACTTTGAAGCTCATCGGCGACGCACATTTGAGCAACGGGACAATTAGACTAACTCGTGATGTTGGAGTTCCGTATTCTGGCGCCGGGAAGGTCGTATACTCAAAACCCATTAGTTTCCGGCGACCTGGTAGTCTCTTCAAGGCGAGCTTCTCCACTTTCTTCTCGTTTTCAGTCACAAACTTGAACCCATCTTCAATCGGCGGCGGTCTTGCTTTTGTCATATCTTCAGAAGGCGACCAAGTCGGCGAAGCCGGTGGGTATATGGGGATAATGAGTGGATCTGGGTCTGGGATTGGGGTCGTGGCTGTAGAGTTCGATACTCAAATGGACGTAGAATTCAAAGACATAAACGGGAATCATGTGGGTTTGGATCTGGGTTCCATGATTTCAGCCAGAGTCGGCGACTTGGACGCTGCCGGAGTTGATCTGAAAAGCGGGGATACAGTGAACTCATGGGTGGATTACTCCGGCGCCACCGGAGCGATTGAGGTTTTCATTTCATATTCGAATACGAAGCCTAAAGAGCCCACAATCTCCACGATTATTGATCTTGACAGCTATTTGGACAAAGATTTCTTATCTGTAGGTTTCAGTGGATCAACCCAGGGAAGCACTGAGATTCACACAATTGAATGGTGGAGTTTCCGATCATTTTACGATGATGAAAACTCGCCACCTCCGCCGGATACTACAAATCCAGTCACAAATCCACATTCTACAGCGCATTCAACCGCCGCAAGCAGCGATAAGTGCCACACAAATCTCTGCCGGAACAGAGCCGGCGCGGTGGTTGGAGTAGTAACAGCAGGTGCATCCTTATTTGTTCTTTGCGCAGCTTTGATATGGGTCTACAAAAAGAAATACAAACAAGAGAAGAACTCTGTTACTCTGGCTTCCGAAGTAGTCAAAATGCCAAAAGAATTCACCTACAAGGAACTGATCATAGCAACAAAAGGATTTGATTCATCAAGGATCATCGGTCACGGCGCATTTGGAACTGTATATAGAGGGATTTTACCGGAATCCGGCGACCTCGTCGCCGTTAAAAGATGCGGTAATAGCAGCCACGGGAAAGAGGAATTCCTATCGGAATTGTCGATAATCGGAGCTCTACGACACAGAAACCTCGTTAGACTACAAGGCTGGTGTCATGAGAAACGGGAAAGCTTACTGGTTTATGATTTGATGACAAATGGAAGCTTAGACAAAGCACTTTTCGAGTCAAGAACTCCATTGCCATGGCCGCAGAGGAAGAAAGTTTTGCTTGGAGTTGCTTCAGCTTTAGCATATCTGCATCAAGAATGCGAAAATCAAGTAATTCACAGAGATATCAAGACAAGTAACATCATGCTGGATGAAGGATTCAATGCAAGATTAGGCGATTTCGGATTAGCTCGGCAAATCGAGCACGACAAATCTCCAGACGCCACCGTAGCAGCCGGAACTATGGGCTATTTAGCGCCTGAATACCTAATCACCGGCCGTGCCACAGAGAAAACCGACGTCTTCAGCTACGGTGCCGTAGTTCTGGAAGTAGCAAGCGGACGGAGACCAATCGAAAAAGAAGTTACAAGCATCGGAAAAGACGGAGTAACCGCCAATTTAGTGGATTGGGTTTGGAGTTTGCACAGAGAAGGTCGGCTAACCGCGGCGGCGGATCCAAGGCTGGAGAATCAATTCGACGAAGCAGATATGAGAAGAATATTATCCGTCGGACTTGCCTGCTCACATCCGGACGCCGCTTCTCGGCCAACGATGAGAACAGTGGTTCAAGTTCTCACCGGCGACGCCGAGCTTCCTCTAATTCCAAGAACAAAACCTAGTTTAAGCTTCACCACATCAGAGCTTCTCCTAAACCTTGAAGATACCATCTCCGATTTGAACGGTATGATCGCCATCTCTACGTCGTCATCGGAAATCAGCTTGTCCGGCGGTGGCGGCGACGGGGGACTTGTAAATAAATAGGCATTAAATAGGGTATATATTTTAAAATTATTTAGGGTTACTAATTGGGGATTTATTTAGCCGTACCGTATACATTTATTTTATAATCAATTTCATCGTAGCCAAGCACATGGGTGATTGAGTAGTAAATAGAGAATAAGGTCTTGAATTCAATGATTTAATTATAGCAAAAAAGATTGAATTCATATGTTTTAATTTTATCTCAACTCCATAAATACCCTACGCAAATAAAGTAGTACCTAAAAACTTATCATTATTACAACCATCCCCACTCTCTTTATCATCATCACAATTCACCACCTTGTTCCTTTTATAAAACATTGTTGAATCTTCATTAAATCAATCAGGATTTGATAATAAGAGTTGCAAAATTATCATTTCAGCTGTAATTTGTCATTAATTTCAGGATAATTTGAGAAAGTAAATGAAAATTTGTTATGATTAATTGTTGCAAAGTGAGAAAATTGATAATTTTTTAGAAAGATTAAATGTTTTTCACATTTTTTAATGGAAAGAATTAATGTATTTGGTAAAAAATGTTAACAGTATAAAAAATATGAAACTTGTGTTATGTAAATTGAATTTTGAACATAATTAATTTGATTTTTATAGAAATTTGAATAACCTAAAACAATTTTCCTATCTAAAAATACTATTAATATTTAATTTATAGTGCCAACAAACTAGTCAAAATTGTTCATTCAATTGACCGATCAATAGAATAAAGAAAGTATCCCAAATAATTAGAATAAAATTAGGCGACCAACTCATTATTATTTAATTTATTTTTATAATAATGTTTTTGTCACCTACCCAACTTCCACATGCACAGGCAAGAGATAATAATATGATAATTATTATTATTTAAATAATAAAGAAAAACAGTTGGGGTAAATGAGTGTACTAGTAGAAAGGAAAGGTGTCCGAAAAGGAGGCTGATGGAATTCTGTCACATTCTCAATCATTAATTCAAATACATTCATCAATCAACTACTTTCTCCAACTACCTATTTGAGTTTGGATTGGATTGGATTGGCTTGCCCTTGCCTACGTGTTTCTACATTTTTTAGACTTTTAAATAATATAAATATCATATTTTAAAATTTTGAAAATGTAAATGATATTAGAAATTATTAGATTAAGCTCTAAACTTTAAGAAATTTTAAATCATTCAGATTTGATATTAATGTTCGCTAATGTTTTAAACATATTATTAAAAAATAGTGTTTGTATTTGAATATCATCAAACTTTGATAGTTTGAATGGTACAAAAAATAATTAATCAAGTAGTCAAATAGTTTATTAAAAATGAACGGAAAAATGTTGGTGTACATTTGAAAATCATTCTTAAATGATTTTGAATATTCGGATCGTAAATAAATCTTATAAAGATTGAGAATCACTTCTTACACTATTTTAACCTTGGATATCATAGTAATATTCTCAAATTGTATATCTATTATGGGTGACATTTGCCGGTGACCCTCCAACTTTTGGGTGGTGTAAAGGGTATGTCCTTCAAATTACGAAATTGCAAATATGACACCTCAAGTTAACAAAAATATGAAAATATGACACCTCAAGTTAATAAAAATATGCGCATATGACCCTTCAACTTTAATTAAATGCATGTACGACACCTCAAATAAACAATACTGTTTAATATTGACCCTCTACGACATTGTTATTGTTTTACGTCTGGATGCACATTTCTCGAACTTGAAGTATCAATTTTGTATAATTTTTCGTATAAAAGACTTATTTGCATAATTTGTGGATTTTGAGAACGGATACTGTCAAAGAAAAATGTTTGCAAACATAACGGAAAATCATGTGCTAAATACCAGGGGTAAAAAACAAACGGTTTTGATAACTTGAGGGGTCAGTCCTGCAATTTCATAAATTGAAGGACATAGCCTTTACACAATGCGTAAGTTTGGGGGCTATTTATACTATCAAGTCTAGACTTGAGTTAGTGTGCACATTTCATCCAATTAGTTAAAATGACAATTATTGCTAAATGGAGTAACCAAGGAATGCTTGTATTTATATAAAAGTTCACTTAAAGTATATGTACATGGATTGCCTATTTGGTATCAACCGACATAATTATGTGTAAAATTATCATCGGGATCCTAAACACGTACCACGAGTAATTATGTAGACTTTGGGTTGTTTCTATAAGTGTTGAACTCAAAAAGTTAGAGACTCTATCACATTTCTTATAAATATATGGTCCAAAGTCATCGATAGAGCTGTAAATTTTGGCATAGATCAAGAGGCAAAAAATTCGTGTGGTTTTGTTCCAATTCAAATGGTTTCGTTATATTTCGAATGGTTTTGTTTTTGTTTCGTATATTTTGCTATTTTGAGTTGTTTTGGCCTTATTCATTTAGTTTCATATTCTTGTGTGGTTTTGTCCACTTCTTGGTAGTTTGGTTCCTAGTTTTCAAGTGGTTTGGTTTTTTTGTGTAACTAATCTAGTTCGCATCGTTTTGCGTGGTTTCTTTTAAACCAAAATTTTGCGATACTCTGCATAGTTCAGGTTGCTCTTGCTTGGTGTGTGTGCGTGGGGTGTGATCTCGGACTGTATTGTACCCCACGTTCGATTATAATGGAAACCAATGTAAAGATCGCTCTCCCCATGACGCAAGTTCACACATTGTGAACCCAACCTCGTTTAATGTCCGTGCTAAACATAATTTCAATTAATTAAACTAAAAACATATATAACCGAAGACTGATCATACAAGTCATGACGCAAGTTCACACATTGTGAGTTCAATATTGTATAATGCCTGTGCCAAACATAATTTCAATTAATTAAACTAAAAACATATATAACCGAGAATTGATCATACAAGTGATACATAAACATTTTTTGTCATAGATAATTATTTATAGAAGTTGTTCAATTAGCTCTAACCGATTTAAAAACTGATTGCATAGTTAAATAAAGATAAATCATTTATGATTAACATGCCCCCAAGATGGATTGTCTTCATCAAAGTTCAAAACACCCAACTTGGATGATCGTGTCACGGTTGTCCGCTTCTTTGTTTCTATGAAATGATGGATCGACCAAGAATGATGTAAAGCTTGTGAGTGGCCGTCATGTGTCATTGCATGTAGCTCAATAAGCATAACTAAAAACATTTAGAGTGATAGAAATCATATTATTGGTTTTGGAGGAGTCTTGTAACCATTTATCGAGTTACAATATTCCAGAATCGCATGGAATAAAAACGAACAACGAGCAATTATAAGGAATAAAAATTCTGAAAAATGAAAGCTTTGATCCGCATATTAGACAAGATACACATATTTAAATACATATGAGATGAGCTATAAGTTCAATAAATAAAATTCGAAGCCCACAACATACTGGTCAAAATGTCTCTCTCTTTTCGTAGCAGCAACTTCTAACATAGAGAAACATGATTGTTGGCCATATACAATAGGCCTTGGATGGATTTCCTTTCAGGTAGCGGTAGTCTTATTTATCTTGTCGTTTTATCCAGGTGTATAGTATATGGATTCGTGTAGTTTGTTGTTATTATGTGTAATTGTTTTGACTAACATAGTAGATGCCTCCAATGGGGGGTTTTATCTTCATGAGTGCATTGTATTTACAAGAAAAATAGATTCTCTCTCCGCCTCAACAATCATTGCATTACCATTGCGTGTTCAAACCGAAGGTAATGTACCCTTCGAGGATGGAGATAATATAATCATTTCCTCAAAACCGTGTGTTGTGAGACATAAAATATTTTGTCTCAACAATCATGTCACAAGACAATGTTGTGTTCAAATAGTTTAACCAATATTTTACTAGATTAGTTTAGACAATATCGAATATTTCACTTCCGTTTAGATTGATTTCATCCGTTGCTTTTGTTGCAACAGATTTGACCTTGTAACTTAATCATTTGCAACGTCAATCCATTTGTTACATGTCTTTAAATTGTCTTGTGCATTCAACTGAGAGAATCAAACATCTATGGTATGTTAGAAAGTATCTTATTTACCAATTTTTTCTCAGTAACTTCTTCACAACATATATCGAGTCTGTTGCTTATTTTTGCAAGTTTTTCAAAGAAATCTTGAATGGTTTCAGAGGCATCCATTTTCAGGTTATTGAACTATCTCCACATCGCCTTATCTTCAACATGAGAATGTTCATTTATACTGTAGTTAATTCTCAGCTTCTCCCATAAATCAGCTGGAGAGGTGCAGTCGACGAGAGACATGTAGAAATCCTCTAATATGGTGATGCATAGTATGAAGTGCTTTGTGTTGGAAGAGAAGGACTTCTGCATATGCAGCTCTTGCTGATCATCTGCAATTGGTTCTAGGAGTGACTTTAGAGATTACTTCATGCGAGCAGCTCTATCGTGATAGTTTCTTGTAGTGAGGAGGGGAACGGGGACGAAGACGAGGAATAATTTGTGTAGCATAAATTGAGTTGAGTTGTGTGTGTCAGTTGAGTATTCCATGACTGATCACTTTATGCATAGCATAAAATATATATAACATAATGAGTTTGTTTGGTATAGCTTTTTAAAATTGCGGTGTGGTGAAATGTGGTGAGATATGATAATCATGAATTTTTAAATATGTTTGAGAAAATTGTGATATTATGATCACGATTTACATAAAAATACTAATATGCTCTTATATATATAAAATAATAAATATAATTATATTATAATTAATAGAATTAAGGGTAAATTAGTCTTTTCCACAATTACGATGAGGTCACAACTAGTTTTAACAGCTGTGATGATATCGTGATTTTTTAACGATTATCACATCGCAATTAAGTTTATNCCTCTACAAAGAGACTCGATCTCACATCGGATATAAATCATAAATTCTCCGATCGTCTGGGGCGCTTCTCGATCGACCCTTGACATGTGAACAGAGGACACACTCGGCATAAGTTAATCCTTATGGAATTCATAACATATAAAACTATCGCTGAACATGCGCCGTAACATATTTCAGGGGCCAAATTACAAAAATACCCTTGGGGTCACTCCGACTCGTAATTATCCGAAAATAATTGTCTCCTCCGGAAACTTTCCATGCGGCCTCCAGATGCGCAAAGCCAATAACAATTCATCGATTACAGAAAATAACACAGTGAGCGTACCGATTACACCCGGGGGTGTCCAAATTACGAAAATACCCCTGACGCCATTACAACTCGAAATAACATCAGAATACCGAAAATACCATAGTGGCGTGTCGATCGCGCCCGGGATGACAAAATTACGAAAATACCCCCGACGCCATTACAGCCCGAAATAACATCAGAATACCGAAAATACCATAGTGGCGTGTCGATTGCCCCCGTTATGACAAAATTACGAAAATATCCCCAGTGTCCCTTTGAACCGAAATATAATGAATACATTGGGGAACGTACCAAAAGGTTCCCGGGGTATGAGAATTACTAAAATACCCCAGGGTAATATCACCAGTCACCCTAGAAGACCCATCTAAGGACCGATCGGAGATCTTGGAATTCATTGTCGTTGAAGTCGACTTGGCTTACAACACCATTATCGGACGGACCGGCCTCAGTAAGTTCGAGGCGGTCTCTTCTACTCACCATATGATGCTCAAATTCCTCTCCGCTCACGGAGTAATTTCTGTAAAGGCGATCAAAAAGTAACAAGACAGTGCTACATGAGCTCGTGCCGAACTTTGACACCTGTTAAGAGGGTTCGGGTGGATTTACTTGAAGAGCCGCCGCACCCGACGCAACCCATGGAACCCGTTGGGTTCTAACTTATTAATTTGGTTGAGGATGACTCAACCAAAGCTATTCACATTGGGGCACATCTAGCCTCTGCTTTTGAAGAAGAACTGATTCACTTGCTGAGAAGCCATGTGGAAATATTCGCCTGGACCCCGTATGATATTCCAGGGATTGACCGATTCGATAGTGAGCATCGGATCAACACTGAGCCTGGTGTAAAGCCTGTTAGGCAGAAGAAAAGACGTTATTCTCCCGAAATTATCCGAGCTGAAGTGAACAAACTACTACGGTCAGAGTTCATTAGAGAGATTCACTATATTGAATGGGTTGCAAACCCAATAGTAGTCTCCAAGGCAGATGGGAAATGGCGGATGTGTATTGACTTCACCGACGTCAACAAAAGCTGTGAGTCATATCCCTTTCCACTGTCACATATTGATCAATTGGTGGATGTTGTGTCTCGCAGAACAATGATGAGTACTATGGACGCTTACTCCGGTTATCATCAAATCTTCTTTGCTGAGAAAGATCAGAAAAAGTCATCATTCATGACCGAAGATGGCGTTTATTGCTATGTGGTTATGCCATTCGGCTTGAAAAACGCTGGAGCAACATACCAATGGTTGGTCAACAAAATCTTTAGAGATCTGACAGGCCAAATGATGGAAGTGTATGTTGATGATATGATTGTCAAGTCTATGAATGATGAAGACCATATTTCTTATTTGTTTCGTTGTTTAAAAAGTATGCCGCAAATATAAGCTCAAACTAAATCCAAACAAATGCTGCTTCGAGATCCGAAGTGGAAAATTTTTAGGATATTATGTTTCAAAAAAAGACATAGATGTTAACCTTGAGAAAGTGCGGGCTATTATTGATATGCAACCTCTAAGAAACAAGAGTGAATTTCAGAGGCTTACGGACCAACTTGCTGCGTTAAGCAGATTTATTTCTAGATCCACAGATCAAGCTTTGCCCTTTTTCAGAGTGCTAAGAAAAGTAAGTCATATAGACTGGATCAAAGAATGCGATTGGGCCTTCTCAGATATGAAGACTTATTGAAGCACTCCCCCAGTGATGGTGAACCCAATTTGTGATGAACATTTGAGCCTATATCTAGCGGTATCAGAAGTTGCCTTTTAGTGCAGCTCTAGTAACCATCCGAGATGATGTTCACAGACCTGTTTATTATGTGAGTCATTCTTTGGTGTCTGCCGAAACTAGATATACTACCTTGGAAAAGTTCATGTTGGCTTTAAAGAATGTTGTATCTAAGCTGAAGTATGATTTTGAAGGCCGAACAGTTTATGTCTACACTGATCAGCCTCTGAAGGTGGTTCTTAAGCAACCGGGTTTAAATGAAAGATTAGCGAAATGAGCTATTAAACTCAGCTCTATATATATGGAATTCTTGCCCCGAAGGGCGATCAAGGCTCAGGTTCTCGCTGATTTTGTGGTTGAAATGACCCGATCAGCCATATTTCTAAACCAAGAGGATGATCGATAGATCGTCCATGTAGACGGATCGACCTTCGAAGGAAGAGGGGTGGACATTACCCTCACAATGCTACAAGGTGATCTTATTCATTCCGCAGTTAAATTTTCATTTACTGGAACAAATAATGTGGTGGAATATGAAGTTGTATTATCGAGAATGACCTTGGCCCGATAGATGGGGGTTAGCATAGCGCGAATTTTTTCAGATTCAAAGTTAGTGGTGGAACAGTTTGCATGGAGATTTGAAACTCATGATCCGATGATGAAATTAAATTGCGCCAATGTATTGGAATTATCCAAAAAATTCAGTGAATTTTCTCTTGACTATGTGCCACGGGAGCAGAATAAGGTTGTTGACGCACTTGTCAGGTTGGCCGCGGGCATACCTGACATGGGATCGGGCACTATTTCGATCCATTTCCAGGACCGACCTTCGGTCGAGATATCAGTGACCGAGCAATCAGTTGAAGAAATTTGGGCTTTATACCACGAACTCTAGGGCCTGAATATTAGCGTCATTGAATTTCCTGGGGAACCCAATTGGATGGACCCCTTTATTAAATATCTAACAACGGCTATCTTCCTGAGGACAAGTCATAAGCCAGAAAAATAGAAGTCCGGGCTAAATGAAATATTCTAAGTGACGGGCGATTGTTTAAAAAGAGTTTTGAGGGCCCGTTGTTACGTTGCCTATCCCCTATTGAGGCTGAAGCTGTCATGATTTATGTTCATGAAGGGATATGCGAATTCACTCAGGGGCTCGATCTTTATATCATTGCGCCATCAGATCCGGATACTTTTGGCCGACATTGCTTGGAGATGCCAAGAAGTATACCAAACGTTGTGCTATATGTCAATATCATGCTCCGATCCCACAACTGCATGGGGCTCCTTTATCGGTGACCCCTTTGCCTTGTCCCTTTGACAGATGGGGAATTGATATCCTCGGATTTTTCTCTCGATCAGTAAGATAAATGAAATTCTGTATTGTGGCAGTTGAATATTACTCGAAGTGGATTGAAGCAGAGGCAGTAGCCGTTATCTCCGAGAAGGTCGTAAAACACTTTTTATGGAAAAATATTGTGTGCCGCTTCGGGGGTACCCCGAGAGCTTATATCAAATAATGAGACATAGTTTCCCAGGAAAAACGTTCGGGATTTCTGTATTAAGTTGGGCATCGCCCAGCATTTCTCGTCAGTGGCCCACCCCCAAACTAATGGACTTACGGAAATATCTAATAAGGTTATCTTGAAAGTATTGAAGACCAAGTTAGAAGATTTTAGAAAAAAATGGCCCGAACATATCTATGAGGTCCTATGGGCGTACCGAACTACACCCCGCTCAACAATCCAGGAATCACCATTCTCATTAGTATATGTGTCCGAAGTAGTTAGCCCGGCGAAGGTAGCCATCCGATCGCCCCGAATATCTCAATACAACGAGCATATGAACGGCGAAAGAAGATTGTTGGATCTCGAAATGATCGAGGAAAAGAGATATGCGATTTACGCGCGGATGTGTTCATATCAGCGAACAATGGAACGGCCCATAACAAACGAGTCATCCTAAGGGAATTCTCTGAAGGCAACCTCGTCCTTAGAAACATAAGGGTGCAGAGCAATGTCGGAAAGCTGGACATAAATTGGGAAGGACCATATCGGGTACTGAAGAAACTAGAATCTGGTGCATATAAGCTACAAACGTTGGATGGTGATGAGATCCCCCGAACTTGGAACGTCATGAATCTAAGGCGGTATTTCTTGTAAATCTTTGATTAATAGTTCTGACTCAGTAAATACACATTCCTCCAAATGTAAGCATAGCACACATAAGTATAATACAAAATGTTTCTAATTAAATGATGGACCGACCCTGAAGTCGGATGGTTTAGGACGAGTCTGGACTGGTGACCGAAGCTACTTATCCGCAAGGCTCACAAGTTGCAGTGATCGCTATGACGAGTCAGATGCTCCTGTGCTTGCCCAGTCCCAAGGATGAGTTGCGATTCTCCCAGAACTCACTACGAACTAAACATCCCCTTCAACGACTTTCATTTTTCGGAAACAGCCCTTGTACATATGAAATGTGCTACAAAAGAAGGAATGAGAGTCATCCCATCAAAATACAAGTTTAGACCTAATGTGGGACATATGCATAACCAGATCTCAGCCAATACAACTTACGGGACTTCAATAGAACCGAGGTTTGGCCGAAGCTTCCTACGAGACTCATAATGAACCCGGACCGCGCTTTTCCAATTCAACTATGATCCCAAGGACGGAATAAAAGTGATCTACACACAATGTAAGACAATCAATCTAGTTAAAACCAATCAAATCGAACCATGTGTAAGAACGAGGACCGATGAGTTTGCACTCTATAGCCAGCCCCGATCTTACACTTAGTGGTTGAACACACTCGTTTATACCAAATATACTTGTTTACTTTAAAAGATCAGTTATAATAACCTTATTCTCACTTTAAATAGAAGGAATGGAGAGGAAAAGAAACTTTTATTGAGAGTAAGTAACGAAGCATAGATAATAATACAAGTAAGTTCTAACTATTTTGCTCATCTCTCTTATCCTCCAATCCTTGTTCCTTCGGCTCGGTCCGGGCTGCGAGCTGCTTCAGCTCTTCCTCTTGATCGGCCACCTTCTGGTTGACCACTCTTTCCATTTATTCAAAGAGGTAGAAGAAGGGATCGTACTCCAGAACGGGCTCCTCCAAAGATGGGATCACTTGAAAATTCCCATCTTTCTCCAGAGGTTCGATCATCTTCCACCTCTCGTCCTCAGAGGAAAGCCCGAATTGCTTCGTAACCTGATCCTGCATGTTATCCAGGTACTTAGCAATATACATCCCATATATGTTATCCGCCAAAGCGAATAACAAAGGGGACCGAGCGAATCCCATGACCGCTTCCCAGACTGAACTTTCAGCCGAAGTGGGGATTCGAGCTAACTCCTCCTCCAAGCTCGCTTTTTCCTCCTGGCCCGAAGAAGAAGCTCGTTAAGTTTATTCCTCTTATCCTGGGCCCGAGCTTGGACTTGGTTGATTTCATTATCTTTGGCCAGCAGCTTGGCCTCCATTTCCTCCTGAGCTGCTTTTCCTTTCTTATCCAGCTCAGAGACTTGATCTGTTAAGAGTGAGATTTCCGTCCCAGCTCTTAACAGTTCATTATCCAACCAGTCTCGGTCCTCTCAAATCGGGACCAGTTCGTCAGGTTTGATGTCAACTTCCCTTTTTGAAAGGTCAGGTTGATCTTGGACTTTTTGGAATACAACCTGGCCACCCTAGTTCTTTTCCACGGTGATCGCGGTTGTGAAGTCTTTCCTCAGCATCTGCATAAGATATTAAGGTCAGTACATAAACCTTCGGGCTTTAATATCAAGCGAACTTACCTTACTTGCGAGGTCGAGGAAACCTTTGATTATTTCTTCCCCAGACATGTCTCGTTAAACATTGTCTGGGCTCTGTTCCCCGTAGAAGCGGAAGTCCTCAATGAAGGCACTCCTTCAGGAGGCCAACTTCTTCCCTTTCTTAAACTTGTCCAGCAGGCCCAGGGCAACCCCCCAGTCGGAGTTGGTCTTAGGGCCCAAGGCAGGGTCTTTCAAAAAGATCCCATTGGTAGGGACCGAAGCATCCTCTCCTTTCTTCAGCCTTTTAAAAACCCCCGGGGCTTTTGATTCGGTATCTCTCTTTCCTTTACCCAAGGGGACCGGCGGTAGAGAGACGTTCGCCTTAAGGTTGGGGCCGGGGATAACTTTCTCCACAGGAACGGCTCCCTGCAGCAATAAATTAATTGTGTCAGCATTGATAGGGGAACTATTTCCGATCTAGTAAAGGTTGGGTAGGCTCAAAGAGCGGATCCTAGCTGTTATCACCTCCTCCACCACTCCGAAAATCCATAGTGCGGGTCCTTTGCCCGTTGAGGGCTGCCAGAGCAACGCATGATTAATGTGCTTGCGCTGGTGGCCTGGATCGGGGGGTTCCCTTCAGTGGACGACCCCGATGGAATCAACGTACCCCATGTCGCTTATTCTGATGGCTCCGCACTACTTATTGCTCCTTGCCGTTCTCCAAAAGGGCTGGCCGAAGTGGCAGCCAAACGCTTGAATTTTGAGCTCGGCATAGTTTAGGTTGAATCTGCAATATAAATATATAAGGATCAGTGAGTGACGAAATAAAAATTAATTGCATACCCGATCCTTCGGATAGATCTGAACAAGAAAACATCCTCTTCGGGGCTGAGGCTCCGGTCCTACCCACGACCCCTATTTCTATCAGTCTCTCCTCCTGAAGCAACTCTACCCGTTTAAGACGTGCTTCGGGGGGGAAGCATCGCAAGTGTGTTTGCGATATCCGGACGGTAATGGTTGAACCTAGTTCGGTCCAATTGACCTATGCGTGAGTGGGTTATAAGTGGTCACACCTTTAACATATCCTCCTTAAGAACCGTTATCCACACATAACAAGACTCTCACACATGAAGTGATTCTTCCTTATCAACTATAGCGCACTCTTTGGTGCGCATCGCTTTATAATACAACCTACGACATTCTAATAGACCCTTACCCCTTCGGGATTCGACCAAGAACAAATTAAAAAGTGTTCTAAGGTCGGGGCCTTTTTCTGTTTGTAGCAATTAAAGATAAATGTCACTATATTCACATAGCTACACGGAAATAACGCAAAGGTCGAGCAATGGATTTCCTTAAGTACGGCCGCTATGAACGGGTGTAACGGAAAACGTAACCCGTACTTCAGGGAAGCATAACTGACTGGAATGGCGCTTGCCGGAACGTTCATTTCCGCTGGAAGGAAGCAGAGAATATCTTTCCGTCCCTTCCAGATGGAGTAATGAGCATGAATCGAAAACCTAGACCTAAACTCTTCGATTTCCAACTCGGACATAGTTGGGTATCTCATTTTACGAGGAGCCATGGCTATTACCTTAGTGAAAATTGGTAGGAATGAGTTTAAACGTAGGCAAGAACAAAGACGCAGAGAGCTTGGTTTGGGCAATTTTTCTTCGTGAAATGACGATGGGGATGAACAGTACATGAAACCCCGAATTAAATAGTAATTTCCCGACCAATTATAAGCTGCCACGTAGGATTACCATAGGCGGTTGTAGTTTGTACGTACTCATTACGCCTATTGAGTAACAGAATACGGAAAAACGCAGGTCAGGATATTGATATTTAAATATAAGTGACACAAAAATGAACGTTATGATATTTTGAATTCAAAATTCACATCTCTAATTGGCTAAGTGAAGGATCGCTCCCTTGGACACTCATTACGAGCGAGCTCGGGCCTATATTCTCCCAAACTTATACAACATTGCGGGATCAGCCTTGCATCACCTCTGCGATAGCATCCAAGCCCGAGTGGCTAGTGATGAGAATCCTAGGACCATGTACCATGCAATGGGTAAGACCCAATTACGATTGGGCTGACCCAAGTAACAAAAGGTGAACTCGCGCGGCCCAAAGTCCTCAGGTTAGCATACTTAAGATAATTGGCCCGATGTTCTGCAATGAGACCAAAGCTGGACTTGCGAAATAAAGGGCATTTGACATGTGATCTCATGATTCGTCCAAACGGTTACAGCCTACACGTCTCACGTTTCGAGCCTCCGCGCGTTTACCACGCTTCAGGTCGGATCACACAGGCCACGCTTCGGTCCCGACCACGTTTTACATCATGCGGCAATATCCTTCATCAAACTTGTTAGAGGCAGTTACATTGCGTGGATTACACACGCCCTCAGCTCTATAAATACAGAGCTTGACGACAGAATTAGCAGGATCTTTTGGACGCGTAAGAACATGTTGTTACCCTGTCGAAATTCTTATCGCTTTCTTGTACCTCGTCATTTTCATAAACCTATGATATCTTCTGTAATGAACTAATGTTTGATTAGTGGATCGGCTAAGAGTTTTTCCTGCTCTTAGTCAAGTGGTTTTTTCCCCATTTCCCGAGGTTTTCCACTCTATATTTCCTTGCATGTTTCATTATTTGCATTACTTAATCGTTTCCTCACCACAAACAAATTAAAACCAAGTTCATTTTTTAACGAACCGGACGACTATTGGTACCCCTAAAAATGGACTATAACAGTTATGCTATTGGTTTGGTCGGACCGGTTGAACCGATCGATATAGAACAGTTCATATATTTCAAAAAATAAAAAAATAAAACCAATAATATCTATATATTCAAAGAAAGTATATCCAAAATAAATGCATTCAAATATTTAATTTAAAAGTTGATAATGAAAATCAAATATCAAATTCAATGCTTTCCAAATCCATTTCTTCGAAACGTCTCATGAAAGATGTATTATCCATAAGCGTATTGTGTGTCTTTATTCCTTACTTAAACCCTAAAGATACAATTACAAAAGAAATTAAATCACGCATGCATAACAAAAAAGAAAACAATAAATCAAATACATATTTGCAACATCATACTTTAATTATTTTTATTGTTCGTAGATAAAACTATTTTTTCATGTTTCCTTTTACCTTCTCGGATGATTCATTATTGTCCAATAGTTGATTTAATTATAATATAAAAGAGAAAATGGACAATTAAGATTTATGGATAATTATTGAATTAAAACAAAAATAAAAGTGATTTAAAAATATTAAAATTTAGGTTTGTTTATTTTTTAATGGATCGTTTTTAAATCAAATATCGGTTGGGTCGATCTGACCGAGCGGCCCACAAACGGCCCACATTTATAGATTTGAATATAGCCCAGTATTATTTGAGATTAGGACTTACGTATCGAGTTCGGGTTCATAATCTATCTGCTTAATAGCAGTTTCTTATCTTGATTATGCCTCCATATTTTCAATTTCTTTCGGGCAATCTAATGGTTATGGCGGCCACCACCAAATCAGGGAACCCTAAAATCCTTACGGATCTCAATGCTATGCCTCCGGTGACAGGAGAGCCGCATGTGTCTTCAGGTGAAGGCGGGGGCGATTTGAAGGATAAACCTAGTGCTGTAGAGGAAAAGACCAGCGATGTTGCTGGAAGCGAAGTGGTGACGGATGTTCAGAAAAAAATGAAGCGAGCGGAGAGGTTTGGGACGCCGATGCATTTTTCCGAAGAAGAAAAGCGCAACTCGCGGGCTGAAAGGTAGTTTTTGTACTCCCAATCGGCTATTTTATAGCCAGGATAAGTTCTTTCTGCCTTCTAGCTTTTCGGATATTAAATGTTTCTGAATATTTTAGGGGTCGTTATTTCATTGTGACTAGTTATGGTGTATTGTCGTTAGTGAAAATTTGGAGTTTGATTGAATATGAGATTTTGAATGCGAAGTTTTTCTTAATTAATGAAGGTTTGGCACTGTTACTACTGCTGGTGCATCACATGTTGTGAAGGAATCTGAGGCGTCCAAGAGGAATGCTAGAGCAGAGAGGTCTGAGGTTTGGAGCTAAGTCTTCTTTTACAAAATAGTTTCTTACATGTTTCTGGATGTTCGTTAGGTTTGGGATTTCCCAATCCACTCCAGTTGATGATGAAGCAAAGAAGAAAGCTAGGCGTGAGAGGTTTCAATCATCTGGTCCTGTAGATACAGTGGAAGAAGATAAAAAGAAAGCTAGGGCGTTAAGGTTTTCTTTATTTTTATAATTTTCTATTGCATTCTTTGATTATGGAAGTGATTGACGCCAAATCCATCATGGGTTTGAGGATCACAAAAATGAGCAGTTTATCTATTTTTTTGTTCTTTATGATTGTAACATATTATTTGAGTGAATTAACTACCTGCAGGTTTTCAAAGCCTGGCTCCAAGGAGAATGGTAACAAGATCGTTGAGGTGATATTTTTTCTGACAAGCTGCATTAATATATGACAAGTCTTATGCTTTTGTTACCTTGACTGGATTGCAGAACATAGCTGTTCTAGGAAAAGCTGTGGGAAGAGCGTGAATACCCCATCTTTTACATCACTAGTAGGAAATGGTACTGACTCGCCTATTTTCCTAATTTTTCTTATGTCGGTACATCAGGTACTGTTTAATTTAGTTGTTTCTACAGCATGGTTACCGAATCGACTTTCCCTCGCAGGTTATATGTAGAAAATCCGTTTGCTTGATGGAGTCATTGGTTCAAAGAGTATTTACCTTAGGTTCCTTTCATTTTGTGATCTTTTTCCTGGTGAGATTTGGGACACTTACATCGATATCCTTTGTGTCAAATGTGTTTAATGTGCTTACATCCACATCAAATGTGCTGAATATCTAGGATGTAGTCTACGAGAGCCTTGTTTAAGGTATTTGGATGACCATTGTTGCTGTGAGTACCAATGTGAACGCCAGTCTGTTTTTTATTGTTAGTTAGATTTTAGGCGTGTGATTCCTGTCTGATATTGATGAATTTAACGAATTCTTGTTGTCTGCCCCATGGAATGAAAACGATATATATTCAATGAGAAGTCGCACTTATCTTTATTCACTCTGCATAATCTCTGGAATGCCTTTTGTTGGAGACTTTTGTTTAGTCATCTAATCTTTTCTTTAGTTTTGTTTTACTTGTCAAGCCTCTTCATGAATTTTTCTTAGTCAAGCTTATTTTAGGCGGGAAATATTTCTTTTCAGTGGACAAGTGTTTATGTGTTGTTTTTTCAAAAAGCAACCATTTTGTGGGGTTTCTTTATTTTCTAACTAACACTTGCTTGTGTTCCAGTACCATTTTTTTGGTGTTTTTAAGTCGAAATTATATTTTCTTCATTGGTACTTCTGATGTGGCTATGGGGCTAATGAGACACATTTGACATAGGAGTTGTTAATTGCTCATGATCTCACCAGGATCTTCACTACCATTGTAAAAATGTAGAGATTGGATTTCTCTTGTCATTGTCTACATCAACCTCTTATAGCTTCTCCTGCTGTGTTTATGAAGTCTCCTATCCATATTTGGAGTACATTTTTAGCACTGTAAGATTGTAACTCTGCCAATTTACATAAAATCATCTCAAGCCTCATTGAGAGAGCCACCACCTCTGACTGAGGCTCTGGGACAAGAACTGGTACTTGAAGATTGATCTAGAAAAACAACCACAACCGATATATCATCATGGAAATATCTCCGAACACCAGGTCCGATATCTCTCAAATCTGCGTAGAGTATTTCCCGTTTCTTCGCTGCAATGCAGAGTGCAGCTTCAACTAGTTTCCTTGCAATTCCCTGCACCAAATATGTTAAAGTTCATTATCAGTTCTGGTTCACAGTTTACAATGTCTTATCTTAACTTACTTGATGAGGATTTTTCTTGACTATATCAACAGCTTCCTGGTTACTGAGATGCTCCCACAAACCATCTGAAGCAAATATGAGAAAAAGATCACTTGGATTAAGCTTGTGGATCAAAACCGATGGCTCTGGACTAAGTATCGGCTTGCTGAATGCCTCCGATAACCGAAATTTAGGTAACAATGGCTCTCTGTTGAACTCTGAACTCTTGAGATATGCATCTCCAATGGATCTTGTAACCTGATGAAAGAATTACAGCAATTTTGAGTCATCAGAAGCAATACTCCAAACCATGGTTCATTTAATGTGTACCTGAATGATCCCCTTGACACGCCAAACTTCGTGTTTCTGAACAACGATTTGTGGATCATCAGGATTCAATCGTTGTAGCTCGTTTCTAACTGATTCGATATTGGCATTGTGCTCTTCAGACAACTGAATTGCAGTGACATTTTTGCCGGCCTTATTCAATCGGCCAGCAACTACTCGCGAATCTCCTGCATTCGCAATGTACAAAACTCCATTACATATTATACCAACTAGACAGCATGTTCCTGCTGAAGCAATCTGTGGTCTAATGTGCCATTGCTCCTTTACATGTGACAGAAACTCGCTCTCTGTTTCATGGAAAGCTTCTTTAATCACATTCTCTGTTATCCCTTTCACTTCTGTTGCAAATTCTACATAAAAAACAAGAAACTTGTAAAATGATGTTGTATCACATAATGTTAAAATTATAAAAGCCGGCCGAAATTACGACGAGAGAGTGAATGGACGGGATTAAGGAGAGGAAGTCATATATTTAAAATACTTGATAAGCCATTATGTGATAGAATTATCCACCTTTATAAATCTAATCAATCCCACTTCTATAATCAATATGGGATAAATTCAATATTCTCCCTCAAGTTTAACCATAAGGTTTGGATTTGAGAAATTGAAATGAATCAAACCAGCTTCGATATTATGTTAGAATCATAGAATCTAACCGAAATGACGATGGGAGAGTGAACGAACGGAATTAAGGAGATGAAGCTACATATTTAAAAAACTTGATCAAATCATTATGTGATAGTATTCCTCACCTTTATAAACCTAATCAATTCCACTTCTGTGATGAATGTGGGACAAATTCAACATATAAGGCAAAAGAAAAGAAGCATACATACTCTTGAGATTCCGAAAAAGATTGTGGTAAACAAATCGAGAAGCTTCAGGA
This sequence comes from Utricularia reniformis, assembly GCA_009725065.1. NCBI lineage: Eukaryota > Viridiplantae > Streptophyta > Magnoliopsida > Lamiales > Lentibulariaceae > Utricularia > Utricularia reniformis. The sequence continues at coordinate 178,092 of RWGZ01001089.1, forward strand.
CCTCCATGGCCATCATAAACTCCAATAAAAGTACCATATGGACCTGAAATATGAGAACTCAAAGCTCCAGATTCCAATTGGCTTTGATCCTCAAGAAAACTTGTTGCTTGAATCACAGCCATTGAAAAATCACCATTACTATGAACACCAAGATCTTTATACCATAACAAACCATCAACAATTCCATTCTCATCTTCTTCCCTTTTATTTCCCCCCTTAACTCCTTCTCCATTTCCTTCACTTTTGATCAATTTTTTCCAGAATCGATTCACCATTTTCGACGAATTCAAAGGAATTGAAACGAATCAACAGCAAACAATATAATCATAAAAATCCCCAAATTCTGTAACCTTCAATAACAAGAACAGAATAAAAGCTATGCGAAAATAAGAAGCAAACCAAAAAGAAGGATTCCGAGACAACAAAAGTAAGCCCAGTAGCTATAAAGATGAACAAGAGAATATAAAGGCCCTTTAATCTAACCTAACAACCACAAATTTCAGCTGTCAACCGCAAACAAGATCTGATTTTCTCCGGCGAAGAAACTATTTCTAAAGGCTAAAACCCACCCACAAAAAAGGGTATCCGTCTTTCTCAAATAAACAGTAAGAAACGAAGAATCTATTCAGTAAAAGAAGAAAAATATTTCCGATGAATCGCCCCCGTTAAATCGCCATTGGACAAACAAGTTGGAGCAAATAATTAATGGTAAGACTCGGACTAACACCGCTTGTTTCCCTACGAAAATGGCTTGGTTCTCTACGCTCTAGCAAAGTTTCCCTTTAACTTTTAATATATTATAGGTTGAGAATTAACATAAGTATAATATAGCCTTTTATTTTCAAAGATTAAAGCTTTTTGTTCATATATCGTATCTATCAATCAATATAATATCATAGTTGATACATGTGTTGTTTGACACATATTTATAAGAAATCATGATATTATTGTCATATTTAATTTTTCTTTATATAAAACATGTATTGTTTGCATTCTGCCCTCCAATGGTATATGTAAAAGATATTTTAAATTACGAAATTGTAAATATTATATATTATTTGAGTCCAAATATACATACCTAGTCATTTTACTTCAATTAAATGATACATCAAATTACAAATATTGTTTATAATTGAATCTCTAACTATATCGTTAATATTTTATATTCTTATGCACAATCATCGAGCTTAATTTTGTATATTTTTTAAACTGTAAGAGTCTTATTGCGTACGTTGTGAACTTTGAAGGTCAATCATGTTAACGGATAAATGTTTTTAAATTTAACGAAAAATCGAGTGCTACAGTATCAGAGGTAAAAACAAACAGTATTAGTAATTTTATGTAACATTCTTGTAATTTCATAAGTTGGATGAATGTCATTTACACGGCTCTTAAGTTGATGATATATTTATGCAATTTTCTCATAAAAATAACTTCCCAAAATCTTCCAATTTAAAACCAATATTTTTAAATTATACGGATATTAAAAAATGATTTTATCCCAAGATAGATATATAATGATTCCAAACTATTGCTAAAAACATTAATAATATCATAATTAATACTATTAACAATAATTTCACAGTATGAAATACTGATAAATATAAAAAATCATATTTTTACTAACAACAAAAAGATTATTAAAATGTCAAAGGCTTTAATCTTCAATTACAAGTTAGTTATGTCATATGGAAGCATTGTAAAAATTGAGTAGAGGAATATATTTTTTTATTGTCCACATGCAAATTACTTAATTGAGAAAATGAAATGTGAAGAGAAAGATAAGTACAAGTTGCATAAGCAGAGCAATTAAAGCCACATTGCAAAATTCAATTAAAAATATATATGAGATGGAGATGGGCCCTACCCCATATAGTAACTTCTACATATAGGCAATGAAATTATAATATATATATTATCAAATAGGGTCCACCTCCAACTACAAGAAATTATTGATAATTACTACTAGTTGTAATTATAGTTATAATATATATGGTTTTTCTTGTACATATAACAACTTCTACATATATATGTCTATTGGTTTTAATTCAGGTTTGATTTATAGAATTTTTCAACGATACACAAAAATGATCTTATAGTTTCATAATTATGACAATTGTAATCTCAATATTATATTGTTGACAAATTATGTTTCTATAATTTGCAGTATTTGACAAAATAAGTTATTAAACTTTATGTGTTTAGCAAGTTGGTTCCCATTGATTTACAATTTTGGAAATGAAGTCATCCTTGCAAAATAAAATTTTGAGGACATTTTTGTACTTGGGAAAGGACATATACAGAATATTACAAACTTTGAAAACCAATTTTGTAAAATATGTAAATTTTGGAGGGTGATCATCTCTATAAAATATCACATTAATTTGCTAACTTAGCAAACTTTTAAATGGCGAGCTTTATTTTCTCATTTTTTTATTGAAGGTTTGATTATTTCTTCAACAAATAGTGTTAGTGGATTAGATAATAGAATAATGGTTAAGAAATTTGAAATCCACTAATGAGTGCATACCAACAATTCATGTTTCGAATTAACTAGCCTAAAAAATGGATGCATTGAAGCGTGACACCTACACTCCTATTCTCTTCTTTTTATTATCATTGTTTGATAGGGATGTGCAAGAAGATTTGATTATCCCAATATATGAAGTAACTGAATATTTCGATCTCTATTTTTTTTCCATGTATACATTTAAATGGATTATATATCTACTTATGAGAACTTCGGAACTCGATATCCCGAACTGGTCAAGGCCCGAGCCATTGTATGCTGGCCCAAATGATAAAAGTCGAACATAAAGACATCATATCCAACTCCTAAGAAAGAATCAACCCAAAAAGAATAGTTGGACCCGAAGACCCACTTGGACTGAGCCCATTAATTAATAGACAGGATCGAAGGTTAGCGTTGCATGTTATGCATCACTTCCGGAAGACGGTTACAGCCCACGTGTCTTGCGCTCCGAGCTTGGTCATGTTTTCCATGCTTCGGGTCCAACCACGTAGTCTGTACTTTGGGCTCATTCACGTTTTCCACCATAGGAAAACGACATTGACAGAGGCAGTTATAGGGCGTGATCCCCACACTTTCTCTTCTCTATAAATGCAGAGCTCGATGACAAACTAAGGAAGTACCTTTTGGACGCGCTAATCAGCCTATACTCCGCTGGTTTCTCCCTCGAGCTTTCTTATTTTGCCTTAGTCATCTTCATATGCCCTCATTGTTTGTAACATGAATTGTTTTATTAATATATCGATATCGACTAAGAGCGTTTTCAGCTCTTAGTCAGGTGGTTTTTTCTCCTTTTCAGAGGTTTTTTTACTCTAAATTCGCTGTGTCATTTGCCCATTTCATTTTATAATTGTTTTATCCATTTCAAATAAATCAAAGCCGAGTTCGTTCTATCATAAATCGGACGACTGTTGATACCCCTAGTCTTTTGACCACAACATCTATGTTTTCAGATCAAGTATAGTTTCCATCACATCTTTTCCGAACAAGTTAAATATTTTTGTCTTTTGGTGTGAGTTAGATGTGTTTAGAGAATATGTCCTTTCATTTTAATTCAATTTTGATTCTCAATTTAAATTTGGATTTGTGCAAACTTAAAAATGAGCGTAATTTGTGAGGTTTGTTATGCAACTCTAGAAAATTATCTTATTATATATGTGACTAATTGACTTGTGTAAGATGCATATGGTTAATATATCATGTATTGAAATATTGTAAAGTAGCATTTGAAAGATTACTATTCATGATTTTGGTTTGGGTGAAATTTGGGGATTAAAACTTACTCATATTTATTACATATTCCATACTTATTCATTCACTTCTTTAAATTAAAAATTATTATTTTTGATTATCAACTTTCAAGTCAAAAATAAAATTATGAGGGTACACACAAATTGATCCAATATTACGGATTATGTATGCATTCAATTTTTGATGATTCATACGGATCAGATCGAATTAGAAAAATGATTTTGCACTTCATAGACAACACATAGTTTTTAATCTTCGTTGTACTTCTTGTTATCATAAATTTTATTTCTAACCTTGAATGATTAACATGAGTATAATAATTTTAAAATTAAATGTGCACAATTATTCTTTCAAAACTCAAATGCCCATTAAATGTATTAGAGTTGAACTATGGTCTATGAACACTCTATTTTTTAAAATTTTTAGTTTTGAATAGTACTATTCCTATAATACATATTATAATTTTAAATTTTTATTTATATTAATTCAATCAATTACAAATGTCATTATCACATCATGTATTACATAGTTCGTTACCTTTTTTGATCTTCTATCACATATTTTATTCGAGAATGACACATTTAGTCCTCAACTTTTATAATTTTAGTAAATTTATTATCAAAAATTTATAAAGATATATTTAGTTCTTGATCTTTAAAGTTTTGACAATGGTCTTCCAAGTTTACAATAATTGGCAAATCAGATCTATAAAGTAGTAAAACAAGCCTTCGAAACCTGATTTTGATTGAGGATCTTATTTACTAAAATTGATAACTTTGAAGACCAATTATGTTATACATATTAAATTTTTTTGTCTATTTTTTTCAAAACCTAAAATGTGAGGATAAGATTTGTCATCTTCATACATTAAGGTTAAAATTGACACAATCATGAAATTTTTGGAACTAAAATGATTAAAATCATGAAATTATAGGTCCTAATTTAGGTTTCGCTCATTTATTCTCATTATACTTTTTATTAATGAGATATTTTTAAATGTTATGTATTATTGAGATGTACTATTTGAGATTTTACTATAATAGTATCCTCATTTATGTTTTTTGATATTTTTAAGTGTTCACATATCAAACATTTAAAACTTTATATGGACAAAATCATGATCCTTGATGTAGTCCCATGTGGCTCTTGCCTTGCAAAAATGGCAAAGCCAATTGGGTGGAATCCCATCCCGAATCGACCTTCTTGCTAGTAGTTTTGTAGACGAAATGATAAAAAAGTTAAATAATCAAAATATTTCATTTATATATTTATGTGTGATTATATGTGATATGATATATGATAACTCAATTCGTTACATCAACAAATAAAGAGGATTCAATTTTTAAGAGACAATTAAAATGGATTAATAAGTAGTCGTTAGTTTTTATGTCAATTAAATATTAATGGGCCGATTGAGTGATTGATTCAACCATATAAGGGCCCAGATTACTTCGGCCCATTACGACGTTTATATGGTAATTTCATCACTTGTGTAATGGGAATCAGTCGCATTGTCTACAAGTAGGAATGTCAGGATTCAATTGATGGATTTGTGTCCATTTTCCATTTTTGATACGCAGATGTGTCGGATCGAGTCCGATTCTTCGACTCGCTCCGACGCTTAACATTTGATACAAAACGACGTCGTTTTGATTTTTTACTTAATTTGATTTATTATTCGCCAAATAAGTAACTTATGCACTTTCACAACTTTATTATGTAGTTCGTTTACTTTTGGATTATTTGTGCAAATGATGATGGACCGGAAAGTGAATGTTTTTGGAAGGTGGTAGAATAAACGAACGACACTCATTTTTTATTAAGCTAAATTTTTTTATATAATAAATTGATAAATATTTATAATTTTAGATTTAAGTATATACAACATTCCACAAATTTTAGCATTTATTTATATATTTTTATTTATATTTAATATTCTTTTATTTAATAATTCGAATCGAATCGAGTCGTGTCGTATCGAGTCGGTGCAACATAGCCATTTTCCATGGAAAATCGTTATGAAATTTCATCCCATAATACCTTTTGCCGATTCTATTGATTCAAAAGTAGATCGGACCGATTGTTCTAGTGTGTTTAGGATCCACCCGTACACCATAGAGTTGATCATACGCCATTTGCTAAATATCTCGGTTCCGGCAATGGGTTTCGTGAGAAATCCATCTACGATGCTAGTTGACGTTTAGCGACAAAATCACGTGGCATAGCAATCATCTATTCCTGGTAATTATCTCCTCATAACACAATCGGAGAATAACTTGTCTGTTGTTCTCTCTTGATACAATTTGTCATTGTCCCATGATCCCAAGTGTCTAATGGAACACCAAATCCCTCTGAATGAGATACTCCAATGCACCATAGTAAATTAACATTAGAATGTACGGATGTTGATTCGACACAATTGTTAAAAGTTTTAGGCAAAGCGAAGGATTCTACTGATACTTCAGTGGCAATGTTGCTTCTACATTGAAGAGAAGGAAAAACCTCGTGGGAAGACAACACAAACCCGCTGTTCATATCCATTGACATTGTTTACCCGAATTTGCTCAGAATAAAATTTGAAGAATGAAGAATAGAGAACATAATATAGTTATTTGCTATAACAAAGAACATAATGAAACCAATTAGGAAAGAGTTATTGCTATAAAATATTTAAATATTCCAGAATTATGTTGATTTAGTCATATGGAATTTGGGAGTTTCATAAGTTTTTAATTTGATTTGTTGGCTAACGCTTGGCTCTGTAGGTTTCTAGGGATTCCTAGTCATCAAACATTTCATCAAAATTATAAAAATAATTATGATTGGTTGTTTTGAACCTAGGTTATTGGACATGTAATACGTGGACACTTAAAAACGATAAAGATAGTCTAGAAATTTAGGATTGAATGGGCCGAGGGGTGCAGCCCAATTCATAAGAGAAGTGAATCACATTGAAAAAATTTGGACCAAATCAATTACCCATGATATTACTTCTCTTATAAACTAGACATTTTCTATTTTCACATCCGATGTGGGATATATTTCAACACTCCCCCTCAAGTCGAACTGGTCTTGGTTCGGTTCAGACTTGCTTCAATATGTTTTGTAGTGCTCAAATCATAGGTCGATCAATTTTTGTCGCCTAGGTCCAATGCGTTTTTTCTATTCGAGTTTTTTTATCTAAACATGTACGAACCAGCTCGAAACCCACCATGAAGCTCCGATACCATCTAGAAATTTAGGATTCAATGTGCTGGAGAGTGCAGCTCAATCCATAAGAGAAGTGAATCACATTGAAAAAATTTTGACCAAATCAATTACCCATGATATCACTCCTCTTATAAATTAGATATTTTTATTTCCACATCCGATATGGGATATATTTCAACAAATGGGAACGGAGATACCATCATTCTAAAGTGTCATTACGACACGTATTATTTAAAAATATAAATTTAATAAAATATGAACGATAGTATTAATATGAATGGTGGAAGATCAATATGTTATATATTATAAATATATGAAATAATCATATAATTAAATTGAATATATAGTGAAAAAATAAAACAATGGATATATTATATGATTATATATTATATATTATATATTATATATTATATATTAAATTGAATAATCATATGATTAAAAATACATAATATATTATAATAATGGATATATGTATTATATATCGAACACTGAAACACATGTCAAACATATACAAAAAGGAAACTTTTAAAAAAACGGAGTATTGGACCAACCTAATTTTGAACTATGAATACAAACGAATGGGGTATTTAATATTACTATATTCGGGGTGATACAATCATTATAAAATACAATGATATTGAGATAAACAGAAGCTTGAGGTTCAAAATCAAATTCATGGCGATTCGGCTGGCTAATACATTACGGTCGTCACTCTTATCATCTTCTCTTATTCTTGCTCCAGATCAACAGCGTGAAGTAGAACATAATCCTGAAGAGAATTCCCCACAATATTGTAATCAACAAGCAATTCCATTTCCCGATATCAGTAACTCCAGCTTGATTCAGAATATCCAATCCAGTTGTTAAGCAAGTTGAACTCGTGATATTCAATCCTAATATGCTTCCTGCTGATTGCAGTAGCTTCAGTTTCACAGATTCCGGTGCGGCTTTCAGAGGCGTTTCGTCGAACACTTGGACTCCCCTAACAAGACACTTTGAGGGATGATTGAATTCGTTCTGCATCACGCCTTGGTATGGGTATTTCACAAGAGAAATGTAATGGAACCATATCATGTAATTAGGGATTCTATCGCGGCTGATGAAGAATCCACTGAAGAGTACGAAGTAAGCTAAAATTGCTACTACGACTGTGTACGCCATCATTAGGTTAACTACGATTCCTGAAAGGAATGTTACGAATGAGCTTCCTGCCCAGAAAGCAGCCATGGTGAAAGATAAAAAAGACAGGAATCCCGATATTCCTCCTTCTAACCCAACTGCCCAGAAAGTAGTTGCAGAGAATACAAGCGAGAGGATTAAGAGAGAAGGAATGGAGATCATAGCGTGGGAGAGGACGAATGAGGAGCGTCTGTAAGCATTATGAGATGTTTCTCTTATAAAAATGTATCTTTGCAGTAGAAAAACTGGTAAAGCTTCAGCGCAAGTGTAGAAAGTTGTGGACATGGCGAAAGCGAAGAAACCCAATCTTTCTTTAACACCTTTGGGTGAATTATCAAGCTTCCAGAACATTGTCGCGAGGATTATCCCCGTTATCAAAACTGCTATAAATCTTGCGGCGAATTGCTCCGGCGTCCTTCTTGAGTTTGTCATTGATCTGTTTGCTATTATCATCATTTCTTTCCATATAGGATTTGCGTATTTTGGTACAGAAGATGAGATGTGAACTGAATCTGTTGTTCCAGAGACGAGTTTTCCTTTGGAAATGCTTGCAGATATGGCTTCATTGAGGAAGAGTTTCAGGCCGTTGATATTTCTTTTGTCGTTCTTCTTCTGCCATGTCTTGTTGAAATATACCAGATTCTTTGTTCCTGAAGGAGAATTCTCCAGCTCTGTGATGAAATCTAGAGCAAATTCAGTTCTATCTTTGGTCACCGGAATTGGGTTCCCGAACTCAGTGAAGAAACTGGGTAAACTAGCCGGAGTACCGCTGAAAACCAATTCTCCGGTGGAGAGAATAATCAAATGGTTTAAAAGACTGAGAATTCTGTAACTTGGCTGGTGAATCGACATGATCACAATACTCCCACTCTGTGCAATCTTTTGCAACACCTTCACAACCATATAAGCGCTGGTTGAATCAAGGCCAGAAGTTGGCTCATCTAGAAACAGTATAATGGGATCATGTATTATATCAATGCCGATTGAAACTCGCCGTCTTTCACCACCTGAAACACCACGGTGGCCCTCATCTCCGATCACTGTCTTAGCAGCACAACGTAAGCCAAGTTGGTCTAGAAGTATCCCGACCCGGGCTCTTTTCTGAGTTTTCGACATGGTTTTCGGTAATCGGAATTCAGCAGAGAACATAAGAGTTTCTTCAACAGTAAGCATCGGAAAAAGAAGATCATCTTGCATAACGTAAGCTGATATAACTTTCAAAAGCTTTGAATCTATCTCTTGGTTATTCAATATCACGCTTCCTTTTAAACTTTCTCTCGCTATTCTACCAGCCAAAGCATCGATCAAAGTTGATTTCCCAGAACCACTTGCTCCAAGAACCGCCATGATTTCACCATCCCTAGCCTCGCCGGAAATATCATTAAGCAGAAGCTTCATCTTCACGCTGTACGTAAGATTCTTAAACGACAGCACAAACATGGGTTGATCATAAACCTCTATAATGCGGTGATCGTCCTCAATAAGCTCACCGAGCGTACGGGAGCTGGATTTTCTGCTAATTGCTTGTAACTCTGTAGAACGATGAGAACCCAGAAATGGAAAGTCACTTTCAATGGAGAAAGCATCACTGCGACTACTCATGATCTTTGAGATAATTTGGATTAAACACAGAGAAGAATGATGAAGGATTATTGGTGTTTTATGTAAGAATATTGAAGGTGTTTTCGTGTGGGAAGACAGTTTTGAAGGAATGGGCAGAGAGAATTAGGTGCTCTGCTTTTCACTGTCATCTTTTTCTTAACAGAACTTCCTCCATGGGCTGCATTTTTTTGTTCTTGGTCATTGACGTCACTCTTTTTGGGAATTGCTTTAAGAATATAATGTTATTCATATTAGACTTTGATCCTGTATATGTATCCCTAAACGGTTGTTATTAGTCGAAGGGTTCGATCAACGGATATGATCGACTGAAGATCAACTATATTTAGTTTAGAAAACTTGGTTTGTTCAACAGACATGACCAATGTACCGAGTGACTAATATTGATCAACGTAGAAAACTGATCGTCAGAAAAACTAACAAGAAGAGATTATATCGATAGGCTTCATCAGTGTCGTAGACTGATCAAAGATACTAATCGGGTGATTGTAATGCGTCTATTTGATAGAAATTAGATTGGACTTGAATTGAGTTTCTAGATTGTCGAACGAGAAAGATTAATTCGTTAACTAATCCACATTATATATGGAGAAGATATTTCGATATATCTTCTTGAATACATAACTCGGAAAATGCACTTAAATATATGGATATCATATATTTGTAATATATAATTCAAATATTGTAGAATATTTGGTTAGATGTTTTATGCTTAGATCATAATCCGAATTTTATAAATAGAGGATCTCATGGACCCAATTGACAACATAACATATTGTTTACTATTCTTTTTGTGACAGTGACTCCACGATCGATATTTTTTTATCACATGGTTTTTCTTGAATTTGTCAGAGAGACCTTCTAAAAATTCAATTGATGAAGATATCATTGATAGGTAGAATAATTGGTCAAAAATGGATCTGTGTATGATTGATCAAACAACATATCATAATACATTGAACCATTCACTTATGCAGTTATACACTGAAGGGTTTAGGAAAGCATTCTTTTTGAAAATGAAACAATGCTTGATTATGACAAGAGTTTTGAATATGTCTAACATTCAATTTTTTTAAATATAATGATTAGTAAACTCGGATAGTAACGAGTCGAATTCTCAAATTCATGGTACACTAATATAAGTGTTGTAGTTCAATTGGGGGAGCTTGAAACTGAAATAGAGATCTTGGATTTCATTCAGTGTATAAATTTTAAATTTTAATATAATTAATACAAAAAGTCGTTTTATTTGGCACATTTAATTTAAATATAAAAAGTTATCCTTATTTAATATTTATTTTTGTGTGTGTACTTTGTGTTTGGTAAAATGCAGTTGGAGTGAGTTCTTAGATGATGCAAATGAATATTTGGTCTTCATAGACTGGCGTATACGAAATCCAAACTTTCTATATATAATTATTTATTTAATATCAAAAGCACAAAGTAGTGGATGGGGATGTTCAGCTACTTGATTCCCTAGAAATACATTTTTATTTTTTCAAAATAAATAGATCTATTTATGGATTATCCTTGTTATTTCAAAATTGTGTTTAAATATCTAAATACAATATTTTTTGCTGTATTGGACATAGGTTGGAAGTAAATACGTGTCCAACCCTAAATACGTTATTAATTCATTTATAATTTGTATATTTCGTTAGATAACTATTATACTTTGAATTTTTTTACAATTAACCTTTATATGCATATACATAGTGATATGAATGGGAAAATACCCTAATGAAGGGCAATTATTCTTCAAGACAATTATTTTGGACATATTTATCTTGACATAACATTTTTATCACGTATGTCCGATGAAATGTATATTCTCAGTTAACTTTTCAAAATCAAAATTAAGTTATCAAAAAACAAAACATTGACAAAAACGAATTATCTAAATCGACGACATTATCTTATCCCCGTTAGTACAATGCGATCATGTATTTCTTTCCTAACTCGAATGGTCAGCTTGCTTAAATTTTCTAGTAAATGGAAATAATGGTAGGAATGGTATTGCTTTCAAAAGTTTTAAAGAAAAAAGAAAAATAAATTTTAAACCCTAATGTATGAAGGGTCTAATGGTCATTTCTCAATTGCGATCTAGTCACCATTGTGTTAAACATACTGGGCACGTTTGGAATGACAGTGCACCACTTGGTGCGGTGAACGTGCCGTAATTGTATTATATTTTAATCAAACATTATTAATAATTGCGTTCGTGCGATCGCAGAAAATATCGGTGAGTTTACAGTTGGTTTAACCCAACGGCCATAAGAACGTACAATATTACCCTCGGTAATTATAGTTTAAATATTTTTTAAATAATTTTGATCAATAACTTCTTATATTATATCAATTACATGTTCAAACTATAAAAATATATATATCAATTTAAAAATGTAGTTTTTGACATAACGAATTTATCATAAAATAATATGAAATTTAATTTTTAAGTTATACACAATTATTTAAAAATAATGGCAAAAAGTCATTTTATGACATCACGATCACTGCATCATTGTTTCAAAAACAGTTTTTTTAAATCACGGTCAGTTCACCTCACAGCACAATATAGTCATCTCACCTCTATTTATCAAAAGTTGTTCCAAACGTACCCACTGTCAAACCACCGCAGTTTTCTACAGTGAAACAAACATAGTTATTAAACATGTTTGATTAAAATATAATACAATTATGGTGCGTTCACCGCACCAGACGTTGCACTTCCCTTCCAAACAACATCATAATGAGGTGTGGTGATGTGTGATGAGATTTGGTGAGATGCAGTGATCATGATTTTTTAAGTGTGTTTGGTAAAATTATGGTATCATGATCGTGATTTTTGTAAAAGAGCAAAATATCCTTTTATTTTTTATAATGAAAATACAAGTTATTCATTTAGTCGTAAAAGTAAGGGTACTACAATAATTTACAAAATATCGATGTAGATAAAGTTGGTTTTTAGCATGACCATCGAATTTTAATTTCCTTTTGTTTTGTGTAACTTAACAAAATCAATATCTTACCAATTTAGCACATGGCATAGCTATTGTGGTCGGAGTTATAAACAAACCCAATATTTTAGGATCCCACTAACTTCTAACTTAGCACGTATTTACCAGCTGTAACAACTTTGCAATTAAATTGAAAAAAATAACTGATCAAAAATTACTATTAGGAAATAATAAATATACAAATACAACTGATAGTCTAACAACATCTAAGTAACCATCATCATATGCATTAGATAATTTTGTCTAAATTTATTACTCGTAAAAAATTAATAGTTAATGGATGATAGTTAATTGGTTAAATTCATTTAGATTTGAAATGTTAACAATTGCTGGTTGAAATATCACATTTCACTCTTCATGTATGATTAAAACCGTCTGCCCAAAAAAATATGTCTAAAATAATTTCATTGGATAGTAAGTTTGCTTGTTTAAACTATTTTTCTGTTATAAAATATCAATGAACAATGATTTAATGGTGAATACTCCAAATACAATATATATGCTTCTAGTTTGATTTGAAATTAAATAAATTCTAAAACTAAAAGCATATAGGTTGATTAAAATAAACAATACAATATTATATATTGTTATGGTCTATTTTTAGGGATACCAACAGTAGTCCATTTCGTCAAGATACGAACTCGGTTTTAATTTGTTTATGGTGGGGAGACGATTAGAATAAGTAAATGAAGAAATCAGCAAGACAATTTAGAGTGGAAAACCCCGGGAAATGAGGAAAAAACCACTTGACTAACAGCATGAAAAACTCTTAGTCGATTTACTAATCAAACAGTTCATACAAAAATATAGTAGAAGTTTATGAAGATGACGAGGTATAAGAAAGCTATAAGAACTCCGGCAGAGTAACGACATGTTCTTATGCGTCCAAAAGGTCCTGTTAATTCCGTCGTCAAGCTCTGTATTTATATAGATGGATGCGTGTGTAATCCACGTCATGTAACTACCTCTGACAAGTTTGTTGAAGGTTGTTGTCGCGCGATGTAAAACGTGGTCTGGACCGAAGCGCGGCCTGCGTGATCTGGCCCGAAGCATGGTAAACCTGTGGAGGCCCGAAGTGTGGAACGCGTGGGCTGTAACCGTTTGGACCGAACCGTGGGGCCACATGTCAAATGCCGTTCTATTTTGTCAAGTCTATCTTCGATCCCATCACGGAATATCGGCTCAGTTTATCTCAAATGTACTAAACTGTGGATTTTGAGCAGCGCAAGTTCGCTTTTATTATATGTGTCGGTCTAATCGTTATTGAGCCTTACCCATTACATGGTACCTGATCCTAGGATTCTCATCATATATATAATTGGTTCCCGAAACTCAAGTGTCAAACAAATAAATACAATTTGGGTTCACTTTCTTAAGAGTTGGATAACCAAAATTGAGTTTTAACTCTAACTTTTATCAAACCTCCTCAACATGTTTGGATGATATCAAAAAGTAAATGTATCCATTTTCATATTTAAATATTTTGAATATTAGACTAGAACAAATGTTTAATCTAATTTTACAATAAATTTTAATTTAAAATAATTAATTATAAGTTGAAATTTATAGTTTAGATTTTTTGGACTGCAATGTATTTAAAATTTCAATACGTAATTTATTTTAGTTAGTGTAAGCAAAATTCACTTTGAATTTGATCGTTTATCCAAAATGATCATTTTTGTGTTCTACAAATTTAGGATTCAATGAGTCGGAAGAGTCATGTCAATTAACCATGATATCACTCCCCTTATAAAGTAAAACTTTATTATTCCACATCCAATGTGAGTTATATTTCAACACTCCTCCTTAAGTGAAATTGACCTTGGTCCGATTTAGACTTTCTTCAATATACTCGGTAGTACTCGAATCATAGACCAATCTATTTTTGTCGCCTAAGTCCGATGCGCTTTTCTACCAAAGTTTTTTTTTCAGCTAAATCGATACAGACCAGCCCGAAATCCACCCTGAAGCTCCGATACCATCTTGAAATTTATGATTCAATAAGTCGAAAGAGTATCTGTGTAGTTCAGTTCATAAAAGAAGTGAATCATATTGAATAAGCTTCATCTAAAGCAATTACCCATTATATTACCTTATAAACTACAATTTTACTATTTACACATACTACGTACGATATATTTCAACATGTGTCAAATCAATAAATTTATCAGAAATTAAAATAGTTCATCAAAAAGCCGGCCGTTTCATTTGATTACAGTCGACGGCTGGTGGTGGAAGGCATAGCATTCAATTGAGCTTGAATTCGAAGAAAGGAAACTGTTAGAGAAACTCTCAATTTAATGAAGATAAGAAGGAGCTCCGTTTCATTACACGTCAGTTTGCCTTTCTGCACCCACCCGCCAGTTATTCGTCGAATTGCCGTTTCTTCTGAGTTCTGCAACTATAAAGGATCAACAATATCGCCACCATTCCATAATTACTCCATGGGATTACGACTGCCTTACAACCGTGTTGATACTTCCTTAAGGTCTTTGGCCGGTAAAGCTGAGGGATTCGGCCGATTCGCCATTGGCGGTCTTAACGGGATACTTTACACTGTCACCACTTTGAACGGTAATCAAATTCACCTTCCTTTATTTTGTTATTTCCAGTTTTTTATGGGTATTATGCATTTTGATTTAGATGATGGTCCTGGTTCTCTTCGTTACGGTTGCCGTTTAAAGGAGCCTTTATGGATCATATTTGATGTTTCTGGAACAATTAAACTTGGTTCTCAATTAACTGTATCTTCTCATAAAACAATTGATGGGCGTGGCCAAAAGATCAAAATTAGCAAGAAAGGCTTCAGATTGAAAGAATGTGAACATGTTATCATTTGCAATCTAATCTTTGATGCTGGAGAAGGAACTGATAATGATGCAATTCAGATCAAACCAATGTCTAAACATGTTTGGATTGATCGTTGCAGCTTTAGCAATTACTCCGATGGCCTTATCGATATCACTCGTGAAAGCACAGACATCACAATTTCTCGGTTAGTCGTAATCTATTTCTACAATGAATCGATCAAAGTGATCATCATCGTCTCACGATAAACTTATCTATGCTATTAGTTGCCGGTTTTCGAATCATAACAAGGCGATTCTTATTGGTGGTGATGCTTCGAATACGGGTGATAGATGTATAAGGGTGACGATTCACCATTGTTTTTTCGACGGAACTCGACAGAGGCATCCGCGTGTGAGATTTGGAAAAGTTCATCTCTATAACAATTACACTAGGAATTGGGATGTTTATGGTGTTTGTGCAAGTGTGGAATCTAAGGTTTTGACTAAAATGTTACATTTTTGTTCATGTTTCTTTCTTGTCATTCCTTTTTCCTTTTGTAGATTTACTCTCAGAACAATATATATGAAGCTGGGGACAAGAAGAATGCCTTCAAGTACTACGCGGAAAAGGTTTGATGTTATCGACGAAAATTTCAAACTTTCGATTTGTTAACTCTGTTGAAATGATGAAATTTATCCAAAAAGTAGTGTATATTGGTTTATAAAAGGGAATGTGGATCATAGTAAATAACTTGTTTATATTCTAGCACACTTTTCATGTAAATTAACCTACTTTAGAAATTTAACAAACTCGTAAAAATACCATTTGCAGGCCGCGGATAAATCTGAGGATTGCAGTGGATATATCATGTCGGAAGGAGATATATTCATTGGAGATACGGAGTCCGGTTTGGTAGCTATTCCACGTGAAACATGTGTTTTTCATCCATCGAAATACTATGAAAACTTCACGGTTGAATGTCCGACTGACGAGCTTAAACATTTCCTACAGAATTCCACTGGATGGCAGCAAATCCATCGTCCACGTGATACACCTTCTCGTTAGATAGCATTCGTATTTCGTGTGGTATTGTATCAAATTCAGAGAATAATGTAATTTGATATTCGAATAATTAACAAAGTTTAGATTAGGGTTGCAAATGAGATTCAAGATTTAGTCATCAATACTATAATTGAGATTTGCTAAAGGTATTCTTCTACACTCACATAATTTCCAAATTATTATTGTTTTTTAAGTTACTAGAAAAAAAATTGTTGGGTATCTTTTGTTAAAGATTCTAGGAATGTCATAAATTTAAAATAGTGTAAATACAATTCTCCAATTATACATTAATTCAAATTTCAAAATGCTTAAAAATAATATAGTAATGGTTTTTATTCATTTTTCCATTAATTTTTTGACAACTTATATAATAAGTTTTTTAAAGGTCCAAAAGAGTTATAATTATATATTTTTAAGATTAAAAATCAAATAATGTAATAATATTCAACTTTGAGCCAATTGTCTTTTAACTTTTTAAAGTTTGTCATATAAATGCTAGTCCTTATTAGATTTTAAATAGATAAATATTATTTTTGGTCTTTTGTATATTCCCAATTTGCATCATTCATCTACTACAATTTTATATTATTATCAATTTTGATTCTTATAGATGAACCATTGAATTTTTAAATATATATTATGATCGATATAAATTATAATTAGAAAATTTAGAAGATTGAAAATAAATTTATCCGATTTTAAATTGTTATTTTAAGGTTATTACTTAAATAATCCCACGTTCCATTTTCCATTTATATTATAACTAACTAGGTGTAATTTAATTTAGTTTCGATGGAATGGGTCATCCACTCCCTATTTTGTGTTCCTTCAAATTCACTCTCAGAATACCTTCAGATCCATACCATTCTCAATTCAGATGATTTTCAATTTCTTTTCAAACTCCTCTCTCAGAATCCGATGGCAATTGCTCATCTATGCAATCGAATGGACCTCCGTTCTCACTCTCACTGTCGCCCTTGCTTCCTTCTCCCCGGAATTGGCTTTTGTCTTCGCGATCGGACCTTCTTCGTCACTCTCTGTCGCGTGCGGAGGGAACAACGTCAACGTTGGACTACCGTTGGATGTTCCGTCTGAGAGTCTCTGTATCCCATCGCGGTTTCTTAAAAGATCTAGTTTGGATTTTATCATCCCTCCGATTTTTGCGGCGGTTATCGTTGCCGGTTCTGCTTGTATGATTAAGGCTTTGGGTTTGTGGGAAGACGATGAGTATGAATCACAGTGAAGTTTTTACCTTGATTAATTAAACAACGGCTGTACATTTATTTATTTATTTGATTTTTAATATTATTAATTATTAATCGTTGAGATTGATGACTGCTGGTTTCTATTTTAAGGAGAAGGTTGGTTAAGTAGAAATGCCCATGCTTATAAAATTTGAACAATTCTGTTGTAATACTATAGTTTTGAATATATTTAATTTTGATCAATTTTTTTTGAACGGACTAATTTTGATCAATTTGTGTCACATCTAAATGAAATTAACCTTTAAGGAATTGAAATAATCATGATCATATAAAATTCAAATTTTTCAGCAAACAAGCTCTTTACCATAATTTAAAAAATGTTATATTGGCAAATATCATGTTGAACAATCTTTTATATGAAAATATTAAATGATCTTACTATATTTTTGTGTCAACCCTTATTATCGTGAAAACAGCATTACATTATTGAAAAACCTAAGATTATTCAGTCGAATTTATTAAGGATGAGCATTCGGTACCAAATATCAAATCAAACTAAATATTGAAATATCGAATACCAAATTATCAACAAAATTGAATACCGATTCTAATCCAATAATTTTATGATATCGTTACCGAAATACAAAAATAATTTTGGTATTTTGTTATTGGTACCAAAATACCAAATTTAAAAACACCTAGAAAAAATAATCAAAGTATCTCATTCATATCTTAAATAAAAAACATCTTTAAAAAACAACATTGCATCATTGATTCAGAATACTCTATTCATATAATATAACAATCTTGAATTCTTGTAATTTATACTATAATATAAGTGTAGAATGTTATGAAAAAAAATACAAAAATTATTATTATAAAATAAATGAGAAACCATGAAACCCAAACTTACTCACTCCAAACTTGATAAAAATTAGAATAATGTCCTAAAGCCATATATTCAGTCCAACATTAATAATTGACGGATTAATCACATATTTAAAAATTTTAAAATATATATTTTATAAACTAATTTGGTATTCGATATATACCAAATTTTCATTCTTTTTATCGAATACCAAACCAAATTTCATACTTTAGAAAAATCAAATATCAAACCGAATACCAAATACCGAATACCAAATTCCAAATATCGAAATAACAAAATTTCGATATAGTATTCGGAATTCCAAAGTATTTGCTCACCCCTAGAATTAATACCTTAGTTGGTCAATCCATTTAAAAATTGAGATATACATTGTGAGATATGATAATCGTGAATTTTTAAATATATTTGGTGTGATTAGTTTGTAAAAATAATAATATACTCTTATATATATAAAATCATATAATATTTAATGAGAAAATTGCATAATTAGCCCCCTAACTTACGAACTGTGTAAACTCATGAGCTGTGTAAATGATATGTCCTCCAACTTACGAAATAAGAGTAAATTGATTTTTTTTTAAATCATGATCATGCGACTGTTATGTTTAGATGAAATCATGATTTTTTAATGATAAATATACCGTAAGAAAATCACAATTTGATGATCTTATCACAACTCACTGCACTATCAATCAGAGAACCAAACATACCAATAACGTGAAATTGATATGTGTGAGGTTTAAAAGGTGTGCGCAATTAAATCGCATAACCAATCTAATTAACTACAAAAGTGTAATATTTTGAAAATTTGATAATTAATAGTATGCATCAGAAATATTGACAACTAAAATTGAAAATTGGAAAATTTTCTTTGTTTTATAATATTGTAATGCGATTTTCTCATATATTAAAAAAATTAAAACATGAAAAAACATAAAATAAAAGTCTGCCAAAAAATAAACAAACAACAACCGTATAGTTCAAGATAATAGGCTGAAATGAAAGTTATAATAATGTAATGCAATTTTATAATTCAAAATAAAAATGGACACATTCCAACGTAGGTGCCATATGGTTCATTTTTTTAAAAAACTATATTTTTATTGGGCTTACGCCATATTGAGCCCAGTATACACGGAATCCAGTGTATTAGGGTTTCGGAACATTCTAGAATAATGGTTTCTATTATATTAGTCTCTCCGCACTTGTTTGCTTTCATAAATCTAGATCTTACCTCTCTCATTTGTAGTTTATTTTCTTAAGTTTTCTTTCGCCGTTTTAGATCTGCAATTCAATGGCTGGAAAAGGAGAAGGTCCTGCCATCGGCATCGATCTTGGAACGACGTACTCATGCGTCGGCGTTTGGCAGCACGATCGTGTTGAAATTATCGCTAATGACCAGGGAAACAGGACGACTCCCTCTTACGTCGCTTTCACTGATACGGAGAGGCTGATTGGTGATGCTGCTAAGAATCAGGTTGCTATGAATCCAACCAACACCGTTTTCGGTACGATCTGTTCTACAGTTTTTTTTCTGTCTTTGATTTGAATTCGAATTTCATTTCCCTGTATTAATCTCTGCATAATTTCAGTTTTCATGATGGTCATTGTTTTTGCCTTTAATGTTATTTGTTGACTTTGTCTAATATGTTATTTTTAATAAGAAATCGCAGCTTTACCTTTGAAAATATGTAACTTCCTATGATCGGTTAATACTTGTGGAATTATTATTGTTCATTATTTTACTCAAATTTATTCATTGTTGTTTCCACTGCTTTAAATTAATCACCTATTATTGTTGACTTACTCGATATAGAAGAAGTTAGAAAATATGGTATTCTGTAGCATTATTTCTTTGCGCATGTTGTTCGTTCTTATTTATTTTTTCTAGTTTTATTGTTTCCAGGCTAATTTTTTTATTATTTACCTGTAACATAGATGCCAAGAGGTTGATTGGAAGGAGAATCAATGATGCCACTGTTCAAAGTGACATTAAGTTGTGGCCTTTCAGGGTTGTCGCTGGACCTGCTGACAAGCCCATGATTGTTGTTAATCATAAAGGTGAGGATAAGCAATTTGCTGCTGAGGAAATTTCCTCGATGGTTCTTATGAAAATGAAAGAGATTGCTGAGGCATATCTTGGTTCAACTGTTAAGAACGCTGTAGTTACTGTCCCAGCCTACTTCAATGATTCTCAACGTCAGGCAACCAAGGATGCTGGTGTCATTTCTGGTTTGAATGTTATGCGTATCATCAATGAGCCAACCGCCGCTGCTATTGCATATGGTTTAGACAAGAAGGCTACAAGTGTTGGAGAGAAAAATGTCTTGATTTTTGATCTTGGAGGTGGCACCTTTGATGTTTCTCTATTGACAATTGAAGAGGGTATTTTTGAAGTTAAAGCCACTGCTGGAGATACTCATCTTGGTGGTGAAGATTTTGATAACAGAATGGTCAATCATTTTGTTCAGGAATTTAAGAGAAAGAGCAAAAAGGACATTACTGGAAATCCAAGAGCTTTGAGGAGATTGAGAACCTCATGTGAAAGAGCAAAGAGAACACTTTCATCTACTGCACAAACCACAATTGAGATTGACTCCCTCTACGAGGGTATCGATTTCTACTCCACGATTACTCGTGCCAGATTTGAGGAACTAAACATGGATTTATTCAGAAAGTGCATGGAGCCAGTTGAAAAGTGCTTAAGGGATGCCAAAATGGATAAAAGTTCTGTACACGATGTTGTTCTTGTTGGTGGATCCACTAGAATCCCTAAAGTGCAACAATTATTGCAGGATTTCTTTAATGGAAAGGAGCTTTGCAAAAGCATCAATCCCGATGAGGCAGTTGCTTATGGTGCTGCTGTTCAGGCTGCCATTTTAAGTGGTGAAGGCAATGAGAAGGTTCAGGATCTCCTTCTTCTTGATGTTACCCCTCTTTCCCTTGGTCTTGAAACTGCAGGTGGTGTCATGACTGTATTAATTCAAAGGAACACAACTATCCCCACCAAGAAGGAACAAGTCTTTTCGACCTACTCCGATAACCAACCTGGAGTGCTTATCCAGGTCTACGAAGGAGAAAGAACCAGAACAAGGGACAATAACTTGCTTGGCAAATTTGAACTCTCTGGAATCCCACCTGCTCCCAGAGGCGTCCCTCAAATTACTGTCTGTTTTGACATTGATGCCAACGGTATTCTGAACGTATCCGCTGAAGACAAAACCACAGGGCAGAAAAACAAGATCACAATCACAAATGACAAGGGTAGACTCTCAAAGGATGAAATTGAAAAGATGGTTCAAGAAGCAGAGAAATACAAATCTGAAGATGAAGAACATAAGAAGAAAGTAGAAGCGAAAAACGCCGTTGAAAACTATGCTTACAACATGAGAAACACAATCAAAGATGAAAAGATTGCTTCGAAACTCCCTGCTGCTGACAAGAAGAAGATCGAGGATGCTATTGACTCAACAATTCAATGGCTTGATGGTAACCAACTTGCTGAAGCTGATGAGTTTGAGGATAAGATGAAGGAGCTTGAGAGTATCTGTAACCCTATAATTGCTAAGATGTATCAAGGTGCAGGTGGTGAGGTTCCAATGGACGATGATGCACCGCCTTCTAGCTCCGGTGGTGCTGGCCCTAAGATTGAGGAGGTTGACTAAGGTTCTAGCATCTATTTTTGGTAAACGACTTGCTTTCATTTTTAGCCTATTCTGATCGTTATTGTTTTGTATTCATGTACTACTCGCTGTTGCCACAGACATTATTATTCATATTTCACCATGGATGTTTAATTCGTTGGTCAACTCACCGGAATTTATTTTCCGGTAGTTGATATTGCTTTGGTCAGAATATGCACAACCTGAAGTTTCCTAGGACAGTTTGCTAAACTGATCACTCCATCCTTCACCAATTCCTGCCAATGATGGAGTTTTTTTTACCGTTGTTAACATTGTCAGTTAAAATAATAAAAAAGACATTGATTTTTTTAAAATTTAATTAATAATACATCATTTTACTAAATTAGCAGTTATGTCGATTTCAGTACCTCGATTTCTACTATAGTGGAAATCGACTCACGGATTTTTTTTTTAAGTATAGCTTGGTGGTTCAGAAGCTTCGCAAACCCAAAATCTCCGACCACCGCCTCGAAATCCTCTTCCAACAATATATTTGCCGCTTTAACATCACGGTGTATGATTTTTGGGTTGCATTGCTCGTGTAAATAACAAGACCCCTCGTAGTCCCAAGCGCATTCTCTTCCTTTTCAACCAGTCCAAAATCGGCCGCCCATGATCCTGTTATGCAAATCCCAACAAATCTTCATCAAATCGCTTCAATTAACGAATCAACTGTGTAAAAAATACCCACCTCCGAGTCGCGAAGCAACGTTGCTGTTCGGCATATACGGGTGGACAAGAAGACATTCATTTTCCGTCGAACAGTGATAAAACTAGAGAGGACAATGTAATAGTTTTCTTATCCAAAGTTGTTGCGGCTCAAGGCCCAGCATCTATTTATAACGCAAATTTAAACCTAAGAAAACACAAACATGTCGATCGGCACTAGTACAAGGAAGTGCCGATCGTCATCAAGTAGAGAACATGTCAATCAGCAAGATCAACACCATAGTGCCGATCGTCACTATGGTCAGCAAGATGCCGATCGGCACTATTCAGCATAGTGCCGATCGGTACTAAACTATCATACGTTCGACAGATAAGTATTGCCGTAAACAAGCTCAATGGCATTCTTAATTTCATGTAGTGAGACTGCAGGGTGACTAGTCAAGACGCCTGTTCCATTTTTACACAAATTTGGGTATTTTTGCAACACTTGACAAACCAATTTTGGTCAAATTAATTAAAAGTAAGAGGAAAAAATCATTTTATTAAATCACGTTTATTGCATTGATAAAATAACGATTACTTATAGTACCACGATAACTTTGCACCACAGTGATAGTGATGTCATATTCCAAATATGTTCAATATGTTTGTTTGATACTCAAATAACAACGATACTTAATCAAAAATATTAACACCACAAAAAATCACATGTTTGTCAAAGAAGCACAATCCCGTACCCGATGAAAAATTAAAATACCATTTTCACAATCACCTGTATACATCAAAAGGGTAATGAACAATCCACAGTAATCACGTGTTTAGGGTTTATGAAAATTCAGGTGATTGATTACTTACCTTGCTAGATACCTGAACTCAGTTTAACGCTGTGCCGGTTTTTGACCTCCGCAGCTGGGAGAAGTTACTGAAAAAATCTAAAACAGCCATTTTGTTAGGACAAGATGTATCACAATAAGATACATGTTGCAGAATTATTGGTAGCAATGAGTTTCAAAAAAGAAGGTGAAGCCAAATGTTTCTTAAATTACAAAAGCCTTTACAAGATACACACAATCCGTTAAATGCATNATAACGATGCAAGGATCAAGAATTCGGTATCATTATCAGTGCGAAAACACTTAATGGAACGGTCAAATTGGTTTTGAATCAGAGCGAAGAAATCTACAATAGTGGATGTAATCTGGGTTTTGTCAGACAATAAATAAATCCAGATTCTCCTGGAATAATCATAAACAATAGTTAAAAAATAAAATCCACAAGTAGATGGAGAATGATAGGGTCCCCAAATATCACAATGCACTAAGTCAAAACAAGAATTAGTAACACTCATACTGGAAGGAAAAGAGTCTCGGGTTTGTTTGGCTTCAAAACAAGCAGTGTAATTATGATCGGGAAAAAAAGATAAATTTCGAGGAAGATGCAAGACAACAGACTTTGATGGGTGTCCCAATCGACAGTGCCACAACCATCCATCCTCCTTAGCTTGAGTAGCCACATTCGCCCGAACGTCCTCCAGTGAGTACAGTCCATAAACTCCGTTACTCTAATGGCCCACGCCAATTGGGGTCTTCGAAGTTAGGTCCTCCAACAGACAAAGTTCAGGAGTAAAGATCACCAACATCGAATAATCAATGAGCAACTGGCTAACAAACATCAGATTATGTGCAAAATCTGAATTGTAAAGAGATCATAAATAGTCAAATCTGACGAAATACGAGCTTTCACAGCCTATAAAGCCACAGATTTCCTGTTGTCTGGTAATGTCACATGGCGTGCTTCGATCGGTCGAACGTCATACAACAAACTTAGGTCACCTGTCATATGACGATTGGCACCAGAGTCTACAATCCAATACCCTTTAAGAAACATACCCGATGAGATATGTGACTTGGTGGAAGTGGGTACGGAGGCGATGATGTTTTTTAGGAAAGTCCATTGCTCGTCAGAAAAACCAAGCTGGGAATTGGATGATTGATCGACATTTGCAGTTGCATTAGTGGTCGGCACCTTACCAGCGGCGACTGTTTGTCGACCGGCAGAGTGTCGACCACGTCCTCGACCTCTTCCTTTTTCACGACCGTTTCCACGACCCTTCGACCCAAGGTACGCCAATACGGCATCAGAATTTTTGGTCCGAACTCTAGCTCGATCGCCCCACCATTCAGGATAGCCATTGACAGGGAAGCAAGACTCAATTGTATGTCTAATCATTTCACATGCCACGCACATGGCCCTCGTTGGTTTTTCTATTGCCTCTGTATGAGTAGTGAAGCCAACTATTTCACGCCGTTCCTCTTTTCTTTTGATCAAAGTTTTGTGTCGTTCTTCTAGTATGATTTTGGAGTACGTCTGATTGAGTGAAGGCAGAGTTTCAGCACTGAGAATGTTTGAACGAGTCGTGTTATATACTCCGTCATCCAGCCCAAGCAAGAACTGGTGTACTCTTTCATCTTCTTGTCTACGCAGAAATTTTTTCGTAGCTTCACATGTAGATTGTCTGCAGTAACAAATAAATCTGTTCTCGTAAGTAGACAATTCACACCACAACTTACGCAATTTACCCAAAGTAGTCCACTACACTATCTACTCTTTGACGGCAAGAGGCAAGTTCTCCTTTCAATTCATGAATTCTAGGTCCATTTCCCATTGAATATCGTTGGTACAATTCTTCCCAAAGTAGTTTTGCCGAGTCTATGAAGGACACTGTCGATCGGATTTGAGGCTCTATTGTATTCAAGATCCATTGTACAAGGAGAGAATTAATAGTTATCCAATCTTCGCTTAACCCAACTCCTGGGTGTGGCTCAGCAATAGTTCCGTCTACGAAACCCAATTTCCTTTTAGTTTTCAATGTCATTTTCATGACATGTGTCCATTCACCATAGTTATTACCTTTTAGAACTACGACATGAATAATCAATTCGGAGTGATCCGAGGGTGCTAACCCCCACACCTGTGTGTCCCTATATGGGACTCCGTTAACGTCAAAGGGAGCAAGGACTATCCCTGTACCCAACACGTTTCCAGTGGTACTAGGCACGAAGTTCGGGTTGTGCACCCCACCAAAATACGGTCGATAGTGTCCTATACTCTGGACATTCTGTCCTATATATGGGTTATTACCCAACGGCGGCGCGCTCACTGCAGCGGAAGACAATGAGGGTGTCTGAGGAGTGCGAGCGCCACCTTCCCTGCCCCTTACTTCGCCTGGAGTTAACTGTCCCGATGGTCCAGACGTTAGCGGGGGAAAATCTTCCCCCGGCGTCGGAATCAGACCGCTCATTTCACCAGAGCTTCAATATCATGTTGAGATAATAAAGAGAAGACAATCGAATAATTTTCTTGTTCAATCTAGCGGCTCAAGGCCTTACGACATCTATTTATAACGTAAAATTTAAACCCTAAGAAAACACATAATATGTCGATCGACACCCATACAAAGAAAGTGCCGATCGCCATCAAAGTAAAGAACATGTCGATCAGCACTATGATCCGCAAGATGCCGATCATCACTATTCAGCATAGTGCCGATCGGCACTAAATCATCATACGTTCGACAGTGCCCAACTTGTTTTCAAATCATTAAACAAATATTAATACTTTTAAATATAAAAATGTGAATACATAAAAAAATACATTTTCATTCTCCCAAATTCTTATGGGCCCAATTTAATCTTACATGAGATTAGTAAAATATTTTATTTAAAGATAATATAAATGATTTGATTAAATATTTTTCTCATACAGTATAAATCAAAATTCTGATATTAGTAATTCAACAAAAATAAACCTAAGAAGGAAGTTTGTTTAAGAGCGATGTCATTATCACATACTACCAGACTATGTTTTAAAACGAAATAAAAAAAGTTTTTTTTATTTTTACTTTCCATTCTCTACCTATCTCACTATGTGAAATATTGGATAATATCTGGGAGAATTTGCAAAATAGCCACCTGCAAAAATGTTATTGGTAAAATAGTCTGTTTTGATAAAGATTTTGCAAAATAACATGTTTTCATAAAGTATTTGCTAAATAGCCTACGTTTATATATTTTAATAAAACTAAATCAAATAATTTATATTATATATATATATATATTAATTAAAAATATATAATAAATTAAATTACAATATAATAATATTAATNCAGAGTTTCAGCACTGAGAATATTTGAACGAGCCGTGCTATATACTCCATCATCCAGCCCAAGTAAGAACTGGTGTACTCTTTCATCTTCTTGTCTACGTAGAAATTTTTTCGCAGCTTCACATGTGGACTGTCTACAGCAACAAATAAACCCGTCCTCGTAAGTAGACAATTCACACCACAACTTACGCAATTTACCAAAGTAGTCAACTACACTGTCTCCTCTCTGACGGCAAGAGGCAAGTTCTCCTTTCAATTCATGAATTCTAGGTTCATTTCCCATTGAATATCGTTGGTACAATTCTTCCCAAGGCAATTTTGCCGAGTCTATGAAAGACACTGTCGATCGAATTTGAGGCTCTATTGTATTCAAAATCCACTGTACAATGAGAGAGTTAATAGTTATCCAGTCTTCGCTCAACCCAACTCCTGGGTGTGGTTCTGCAATAGTTCCGTCTACGAAACCCAATTTCTTTTAGTTCTTAACGCCATTTTCATGGCATGTGCCCATTCACCGTAGTTATCACCTTTTAGAACTACGACATGAATAATCAACCCGGAGTGGTCCGAGGGTGCTAACCCCCACGCCTGTGTGTCCCTATATGGGACTCCGTTAACATCAAAGGGAGCAGGGACTATCCCTGTACCCAACATGTTTCCAGCGGTATTAGGCACGAAGTTCGGGTTGTGCACCCCACCAAAATACGGCCGATAGTGCCCTATACTCTGGACATTATGTCCTATATACGGGATATTGCCCAATGGCGGAGCACTCACCGCAGCGGAAGACAATGAGGGTGTCTGAGGAGTGCGAACGCCACCGCCTCTGCCCCTTACTTCGCCTGGAGTCAACTGCCCCAAAGGTCCAGACGTCAGTGGGGGAAAATCTTCCCCCGGCGTCGGAATCAGACAGCTCATTTCACCGGAGCTCCGATACGATGATAAAACTAGAGAGGACAATGGAATAGTTTTCTTATCCAAAGTTGTTGCGGCGCAAGGCCCCTTACAGCATCTATTTATAATGCAAATTTAAACCTAAGAAAACACAAACATGTCGATCGACACTAGTACAAGGAAGTGCAGATCGTCATCAAGTAGAGAACATGTCAATCAGCAAGATCAACACCATAGTGCCGATCGTCACTATGGTCAGCAAGATGCCGATCGGCACTATTCAGCATAGTGCCGATCGGTACTAAACTATCATACGTTCGACAAACAGAAACCCCAAAGACGAGGAATATTTCTATGAACAACTAAACTAATAAGCTCAACTTCAGTCTGAAACTGAGAATTGAAATGATCAGTTGCAGACTTGAGTTCTTTAAAACTAAACTTTCTTAGATGACCCAAACGTGCTTCCGGGTCACAATGATCTGTAAAAAAGAAAGCCTCATTTTTTACAGAAAAAATAATGATTAAAGAGAACTCCAAAAAAGAAAGACCCATTCGTTTACATCCCCACCAAATAAAGAAACCAAGTATCAAAAGTAAAGAGAAACAAGCAACGCTTGCCCCAATTGCAACGATTGCATAATGTTTGGTTCTTGTTTCAACTTGTCCTAAAATCCCAAATAATTCGACAGTACAGAAGATGAGTAGTTTTCTCGACAGACAAATGCTCAATTGCTTTACCTTATAAGGTAAATAACAGTGCAGTTGTCCGGCGAACTAATCCCACCGATCAAAAGGATTCCAAAACCCTGCAAAAATAAATTAAAGATAAAATAATAATAAAAAAATCACAGTTCGGTCTCAGTAATAATAGAAATGGAGTTACCTTAAAACCATGTCATTTCACCTATTCATCACTGCTATATTAGTGATGTAGATTGAATCAGTGACAAATCGTATAGTAACAGTATATGTTGTACAATTTTTCCCGCCAATGATGTGTGGGTGGGTTGACTTGGATTCGTGAGTGCGTTGACGCGAATACGCCAACGCATTAATTATAGATGTGTAAGGTTTTCGATATGTTTAAAATTTAAATATAATATATATATATATATAATTGTATTTTATTATTAAATTAGAATAAAACTAATAAATTCTAAATAAGATAATGAAATTTAAGAATATAATTTTTTATATGCTTTATAAAAAGATATATATATTTTAGATATTAAATAAAAGATAAAAATCATAAATTTAGAACTTCATAATTCAGATAATTATAATATATGTGTTGTGGTTCAAAAACCAGGGGTATCAACAGTCGTCCGGTTCGTTGCAAGATGAACTGGGTTGTAATTTATTTAATGTGTGGAGGACGACTATAAATCAAATGCAAAAGAGAAAAGACAGTTTTAGAGTGGAAAATCTCAAAGTTGAGGAAAAAACCATTTGATTAAGAGTTAGAAATGCCTTAGTCAATTCAATAAACAAGACACTAATCACAAATACCATGTTTGTTTTTTTAGACAACAAAGGGGAAGAAAATTATCGAAAATAAATCGACAGAAGGCTAAGTTAGAAAACTTGCAAGGAGGATCGGAAGGTAATCCTTTTCATCGCATTCCAAATGTCCTTTTTATACGCCTATTGTGCTGCGTGAACAGTAAGGTGTCGTTTTGTGCTTGTCCTCTGCGGCTAGGTCGGCTCGTGTCAGGTGGAACAGCCGCCTGGCATGGCATCATAGGGCTGCACGGCGCTAGGCGTTTCGGCGCTACTAGCCGGCTATCTCCAGGCTAAGGGAGGCTCGTATGACTTCGTCGGACCACGCATCTGACAGCATTGTCGGAGGTTGTCGTCGCATGTTGAGGAATATGGATGGCCCGAAGCAGGGCCTATGAGGTGTGGACCGATCGATCCTCGTGCGTGGGAGAAAACTGGGTCCTACCGATCGAGACCGAGCGATATGAATGGGAG
The DNA here is from genome assembly GCA_009725065.1 of Utricularia reniformis. Lineage (NCBI taxonomy): Eukaryota > Viridiplantae > Streptophyta > Magnoliopsida > Lamiales > Lentibulariaceae > Utricularia > Utricularia reniformis. The sequence continues at coordinate 208,232 of RWGZ01001089.1, forward strand.
ATCGAACCCGTCTGGCTTGGTTGGGCCGTTCATTCACATGGGCTAGATTTGGGTCTTCAAGTTCGGCTTATGTTATTTGGGCTAATCTAATCAGGCTTGGCGCTGACTAGGTTCGGGGTACTGGGTTCCCGGGATCTCATCACTAGCTCTTTGGACTCTATCGCAACCATGGTGGTGATGTGGTTCGATTATCATATTGAGAGCGTTTGAGGCATGAGTGCCCGATCGCAACAACGGAAAGCTGTACCCGAACTGGTCGTAACGGCGTCCTCGGTGACCGATCCTGCACTTAGAAATTTCAGAGTGTGAATTTTCAAATTTGAAATTTGTAACGGTTCAGGGTAAAAACGCAATTCTGGGCTCCGTAATAGTCAACGCCTTTCCGTATTCCAAAGGGGGGACAAGCTATCAGACTGCAGCCGCCTGCAGTAATGACGTGTCGCCCCGTAATTGGGTAATACGCTGCTATAAAGGTCGTGATTTCTGCCCTGTGCAACCATTGTCATAACTTCACGAAAAATTTTCCAAACTCTAGAACTCTCTGGCGATTTTGCTCGACCGTCTTCCAACTCCAATTCTCTCATAAACCTTAAGGTAACCGTGCATGGCACCTCGTAGGACTAGGTATCCCGTTATATCTGAAATGGACCTTGAAGCATTTCGGGTCAAATTTTTAATCCCTACCCATTTTTCCATCTGGAGGGGGAAGGAAGACGTACCTTGTTTCATTCCCGCCGAGATGAATGTTCCGGCTAACGCCATCCCCATTGGCTATGCCTCCCTGAGTTCCGGCTTGCGATTTCCTCTTCACCCTTTTGTCGCGGCCGTACTTCGGGAGATTCACTGCCCGACTTTCGCCCTTTTTCCGGGCAGTTATGTTTATATAATCACCTTTATTTTTTATTGTCATAAACAGAGGGTAGAGCCGACCCTCAAACATTTTTTTTTTCAACATATTCCTGGTGGGATCCCGTAGGGGAATGAGGTTGTTAGGGGGTCGTAGGTTGTATTATATAGCGACCCGAACGAAGGATTGTATTATCGTAGACAATGAAGATTCCCTTCTTGAATGAGAATCTTGCTACGTCTCGATAGACATCCCGAGGGAGGACCTGTTGAAGGTTACCTTCCTAACCTCCCATCCTGACATCGGGAAATTGGAACGAAACCGGTTCAACCCATCCCGCCAGGATATTGCTAACACCTTGGCAATGCTTCCTCCTCCCGAAAGGCGTCTGAAACGCATAGACATACTTCGGGAGAAGAAGCTGCTAGAGATCGGGGTAGTAGGTAGAACTAGCGTCCCTGCCCCGAAGGGTATCTTCTCTAGCTCCGACTAGTCGGGGTCAGAAGAATCGGGTACGACTTTGGCTTTCTTTAGTTCATATTTCTTGATCCTTATTATTTTTCTTTTGCAGTTTCCAGCGATACGATGTCTGGAAACCGACTCGCTACGGTGGCCGCTGTTGCAAAGGCCAAAAATGATGCTCAGCTGCAAGCGTCCAAGCCCAAGCCCAACGCCGCGGCTGGGACTTCACGATCAATGGGGAGCTCCATCAGCCAGAGACCTGAGCTCCGATCGATGGATGAGGTGAACGAGGTGATTTCTAAAAGAATTCGCTCGTTAGGCCTTCCCACCATGTACAAAATCGGAAATAACTCCCCTCTGGATCTTAACGTTGTGAGGTTGTTCCTACAGGGGTCAATGTGGGTGGAAGACGTCCGCCCATCCTCCAGCTTAGGGGACAGAGTGTCGAGACGTCCTGTCCCCGCATCAACGAGCAAGCGGGGCCCCGAAGAGGAAGCCCCGAAGTAATACAAAAGGTTGCGGTCAGCGGTGAGTAGGCCTACAGACCCGATCCCGGCGAAATGGATCACCATTGGGGAGAGATCGGCCCCGTCCTCGTCTAACCCCGAGTCCGTTTGGGAGGCTATCTAGGAGATGGTAGTCTCCATTTCCAAAGTCCGGGGACCGAAAAGGGTCTCCCCTTCATGGAAGGATGCCGCCCTTGAAGAATACCAGCTCTTGGGGAGGAAAAACCCGCCTGGTATTGACGGCGTGCTTCATGGCCTGGTGTTAGCCTATCTGGAGTCCCAGGATGTGGTAAGCTATCTTCAGCTCTTGCTGCCCCGATCGGGTGTGTGCTTATATCCAAGTTGTTTCTTGCAGGCACATAGAAGGGCTCTGGACCTTGCTTCTGCCGTCCAGCTAAGTCGAAGCATCTCTTCGGCTTCTGAAGATCTGGAAAGCCGACTTGCCTTAGCTCAGCGGTAAGTCGAGATTATGCAGCAAGAGCTGGAATCTATCCGGGCCGATCGGGACCGCCTGAATGGAGAGATGCTTGGAGCGGGTACTGAGCTTACAATAGCTACCCCTAAGGTGGGAGAGGCCCAAGCAGCTGCGAACTCCACAACGGCCCGCGTTTTGGAACTGGAGCGTCAGATTCAAGAAATATCTGATGAGAGCAACAGTCTTCTTCTTCGGTCCTAGGAAGAGAAAGATGACTTAAGGGAAGATTTGGTTAGAGTCCAAGGAGCAACTGAGGGTGCGGTTTGGGAAGTCTTTTTGGGTTTTGCCCAATCGCCCCTGATGTTTGCCTTAGCGGCAAACGTTTATGGACCGAGCGTCTCCCAGTATATGGATAACATGAATGACCAAATGATTAGTAAGTTTGGTCTGCATCCCGAAGATGAACGTTGGGAGACGATCGATCCCCTAAACAAAGATGGAAGCTTCCGTGAGATCCCAGAGCTAGACGAACCCCAGTTGAAGAACGATCCCAACTATCCACTCTTTGACCTGATGGAGAGATCGGTCAACGAAATAGTTAAAGAAAGTGGCAAAATGGTGGAGGATCTTAAGGCATGGATCGCGGAGAAGTCTGGGGAAGCATATAAGGAAGAAAGAAAAATAGACTAGGTTTTAAATTTTCTAGTCCCTTCTGTATTTGCTTTGTAAACTCCATTTCTTAATAAAATGTTCTCTTTGCTAAGTGTAAGCTCGGGGTTCAAGCTGAACCCGGACCGAACGGTCCTCTCAACTTAACTCTGAATCCTGTTGGGTTTAGTAAGTTCGGGGATTCCAACTCGCCAACAGACCACACTTGAATCCGTCTCTATCAAATATTATGACATTGACAGCGTTGTCTTGGTTCTTTATAAGTCCCATGACAAATTTAGCCGAAGCCCCGGTTCTTAAAATAGTCCCACGGCGAGCTTCGGCTTGCACTTTGACTAGCTAACTCTGTCATTGTTATCTCGTTCATGGATTAAGCACAAGAAGGCAAGGGCTGCTTCTAGGTGGTGGGTGCCGTTGAAGGGGAAATTGAGTTCGTAGTGAGTTCTGGGAGTTTTGCGATCCATCTAAGTACTCAGCAAGTGTGGAAGCAACTGACTCATCAGAATGATCACACTACTTGGGAGCCTTATGGATGGACCGCTACAGTCACCAGTCCAAACTCGTCTAAAAAATCCAACTTCAAAATCGATCACTCGCCTAGCTAGAAATAGTTTGTATTGCACCTATTGTAACTTATTCATGTTTGAGAAACATTTTACAGTTCAGAATTACCGAATAACGTCAAATGCTTTATATAAAATATCGCCTTAAGTTCATAACATTCCAGGTTCGGGGGATCACACTTACATCCAATGTTTCTAACTTATAAGCCCCAGCACCTAGGTTCTTCAGGACTCGATAGGTCCATTCTCAATTCCTGTCCAGCTTCCCAACGTTTCTCTGAACTCTCACATTCCTCAGAACGAGGTCGCATTCTGAGAATTCTCTGGGCACGACCTGTTTGTTATGAGCTCGCTCCATTGTTCTTTGATATGCACACATGTGGTTCGAAAACCGGGGGTATCAACAGTGGTCTGATTCGTTGCAAGACGAACTCGGTTGTAATTTATTTCATGTGTGGAGGACGATTATAAATCAAATGCAAAAGAGACAAAACAGTTTTAGAGTGGAAAACCTCAAAGCTGAGGAAAAAACCATTTCACTAAGAGCTAGAAATGCCCTTAGTCGATTCAATAAACAAGGCACTAATCACAAAGACCATGTTTGTTCTTTTAGACAACAAAGGGGAAGAAACGTATCGAAAATAAATCGACAGAAGGCTAAGTTAGAAAGCTTGCAAGGAGGATCGGAAGGTAATCCTTTTCTTCGCATCCCAAGTGTCCTTTTTTATACGCCTAATGTGTTTCGTGAACAGTAAGGTGTCGTTTTGTGCTTATCCTCTGCGGCTTGGTCAGCTCGTGTCAGGCGGAACAGCCGTCGGGCATGGCTTCATAGGGCTGCACGGCGCTAGGCCTTTCGGCGCAACTAGTCGGCTATCTCCAGGCTAAGGGAGGCTCGTATGACATCGCCGGACCACGCCTCTCACAGGATTGTCGGAGGTTGTCGTTGCATGTTGAGGAATATGGATAGCCCGAAGCAGGGCCTGTGAGGTGTGGACCGATCGGTCCTGGTGCGCGGGAGAAAACTGGGCCCTACCGATCGGGACCGATCGATATGAATGGGAGATCGGGCCCGCCTGGCCTGGTTGGGCCGTTCATTCACATGGGTTGGATCTAAGCCTCCAAGTTCGGCTTATGTTATTTGGGTTAATCTAATCAAGCTTGACCCTGATCAGGTTCGGGGTACCGGGTTCCGGGGATCTCATCAATCATTTAGAAGCTATGCATATCAAGATATTGCAACGGTTGATATCGCACATGTGTGTCGTCAATTACAGATTCCCATACTTATTGACATGTAGGATCGTTTATAATCCTAAATGAAATAATCGAACTTCCACAAAGCTAATCATAGTTTATGAAAAAGTTTTTTTTCAAAAAAATTTGAAATTAGCAAATATATATAGTAAATGAATGACTTTGAAGAATCATTAAATTCTTTTAATCTTACTCCGATAACACAATGAATGATATAGCATTTCGATTGATTGAATGGACAAACTTTTAACAATAACTTTGTAGAGTTAAGGAAATGAAACAAGAAATAAACCTTCCTTCAAGTGATTAAAGTGATGTTTTTGATAATTACAATTTATAGAAATAAGAACATTTATTAAATTTATGGACAAACTAAGCCTATTAATTATATTCATTTTTTTAAGAGACTATAATAGACTTATTTGGTACAATGATAATAAAGTGCGGTGAATTATGATGAACATTAAATTAGTAAAATATATATTTATCATTAAGATAAAAAATACAATTCACTCATATTAACAAACATATACTTCTAAACATTCGGAATTTTATCAATTAAGTTTTACATCAATGTCAAACCATAGATTAAATCAAAACTTCTTGAGTTATGCGTCTAAAACAAAAAAATCATACTCATGCAATTGAAAAATAGAGAAGATAAAAGAGACTCAACTGAAAAGTTTAGAGAACGAAAGATTCTTCCGTTATGAGATAAATGCAATGTTTTCGTACTGGTTCGGTCGATACCAAACTTTTTTCTTGTATTTCACTTTAAATTTTTTTAAAATAATTATATTTTAGGGTTGAACGAAAAACCCAGGATCAGACCCTAAAACCAGATATCGAGCATACCTGTTAATACATGACTTATGACAATATGGTCAGGATCAGGTAATATGTTCGATCGACCATCCTTTAACCAATCGGACGAAAGAATCGGTAATCAGTCGATTGGTATCATATGGAGCGATGCAGAATCGGCAATGAATTGCTACGATCGGGAGGATGGGTGTGCGATTGACGTCTTCTGGGGAAATGTCAACGAAGGCTGCGCCATTACTCTAGACGGCGGTGTGCGGCTTCGGCTTGCCCAAAAGTCTCATAAATCAGCTCGAGGTGGCTGCGATGAGATCATAATAGATTACGATTAGATTATGTACAATAAAAATATGTAGAATGTCTCTATAAAATCGAAGTCGAAATGTTGATAGAAGACAAGCTCTCTGGAGAGTTCCTGATTGGAAGTTCTTAGTGAATTCTTCCTGGGTTTAGTGCCCCGTGGGTTTTCCTCCCGGTTCTCGAGTTTCCCACGTATAATTTCTTGTTTTCCTTTCATTACGGTAACCGAATAATAGCGGTATCCTCACTTGATACATAAAACATACTAGAGTAGATTTTTACACTTAACGCTTGGCCCCGTCCGTGGAGACCGATCTGGTAAACCTACTAAGAAGCTTTGCCTACTAGTCCTTGTTCTTATGGAGAACCCAGAATCTATGGAGGGAATGGAAGCTCGCCAGCAGGAATCACATAACAGCATCGCTGGAAGAGAAGTAATAACTATCGATTATCAATCCTTGCGGAAAATGGTAGAGGAAATGATGGGAGATCTTCGACAATCGCTCCTGGCGTTAGGGCAGAAATCTGTTGTCCAGCAGCAGATCCAGAACACTCAAAGCTCGATTCCACCAGAAGCATGTCAGCAAGACGACCAGTGCAGAAATCCAAGCTTAGACGAGGAGGAAATTGTCGATCGGCACCCCCAGAGCGAGGTGCCCTGACCGGCTATCGATCAAGACCAAGCTCGCTTTGACGAACTAGTGGTAGAGCTGGACGCAATCAAAAGGCGACGACCGGGGCTAGATACCGATCGTCAACCATCTTTTTTCCATGAAGCAATAAGTCAACCTATCAAGAGAGATGTCGTCAAAGACTTATTACTAGATTTGGAGGATGCCTATCGTGACCCTTACTCGGACAATGGGGTTTCCATTCTGCTTCAGATGCGTCTACATCCTTTTTCAGAACATGTAATGAAAGCTGTGCCGGAACGTTCGTTCAGAGCACCAGACGGGATACCTACGTTCGGCGGGTCCGGAGACCCGTTGGATCATTTATCCGACTTTGAATTAAGGATGGGGACAGTTCGTGCCACTGACACAGTCCGATGTAAGTTGTTTGCTGTAACCTTACAGAAAGACGCTAAATCTTGGTTCAAAAATCTTCCTTCAAGATCCATACGCCCTTTAGAAGATTTTGCCATATTATTCACACAGCAATTTGCTCCTAATGTGGGTCCCCCAATGAGCAAAGCTGAACTTTATGCGTTAAGATACGCTCCAGGAAAAATCACTTTGAGACAGTTTATTGAGAAGTTCAATCAAGTAGCAAAATGAATCAAAATAGATCCTAAGGAAAAATTGGACATACTCCAACAGGTTCTTGGGCCATGTGGATTTTCTACCAGCCTCATCAAGAATTCACCTACTTCCTTGGGACAACTTACCCAAAAGATCAACAAATACATTTAGGTAGAAGAAACTATGGCGGCTCTTCATGGTAAGAAGGAGTCTGTTTTTACAAAGCCTGTGGAGTAGATAATTCATCCCTCGGATAAGAGATGGAGGGAAGTGAATTCGTGCTAAACCCGGGGCACGGATATTGTGAATCAAAGGGTATACTGCGAGTTACATAAATCTGCGGATCACTCAACAACTGAATGTAATGATTTTGGGAAACCACATCAAAGAATTGGTAAAAGAGAGGGTGCTGGAGTACAAGAAGGGTAAAACCCATGAGAAGAAATGCGGTCGGAATAGTGGTGACAGAGATGACGATCGTCACTACGCACCGCGCCAGAGGAAAGACGAACACAATGACCGACCGCGGCAGAACCATCAAGGGAGGAATGGAAGACGTGGCGATCGCACTAGGAGACAATGGTGGGATTGGCGGAATGATCGATACGCGACAATCGACGGGACAACCGACGATCCCCTGCCCCAGAAGTTCTTCCGCCACCTCTAGCGAACCCGCCAGCTGAAAGGGTTAAACCAGGAGATGTCAATCCAGTGCACAATGAAATGATGTACCCATAGATTTTTGTAATCTCTGGTGGGGATCGCTGGGATGAAACCCAGAAGGAGAGGAAACGTCATGCTAGGGAAATATTGAGTTCATCGGAAGTTATGTCGATCAAGGAGGTTCGGAAACTGCCGAAGATAGACATAACGTTCGACGATGATGACAAGGAAGGTATTTACGAACCTCAAAATGATCTTATTGTCATATGTGATGTCGTTGCCAATCGCAGGGTACACCGGATTTTGATCGACCAGGGGAGCTCTTGTAATATAATCTCAAAAGGAGTGATCGACTCCATGGGTATTTGCGTGACCGACCTACAGATCATAAAAATGACACTATGGTCCTTTGACCAACGATCGGTCACCCCCCTCGGAAAAATCATTCTGCCAACCACGATCGGATCAGGGGAAAAATCACGGACTGAAATGTTGGAATATGTGGCCATGGACATGGATACGGCATACAACGTAATCCTGGGACGACTGGGGCTTAATGCATTTGAAGCTGTGCCTTCCACAATCCATTTGAAGCTCAAATTTCCAACCAAGGCCGGGATCGCAACCATAAATGTCGATCAAGCAACCGCACGCTCCTGCTATGTTTCGGCTTGCCGATCTAGAGTCCATGTTGTTGAAGACTTACGGGATCCGAAAAGGGCCATGGATCCAGAGGATTACAAAGTCGTGGAACTTATCCCTAGAGATTGCAAAAAGACTACTCGAATCGGTTTGGGTTTTATTCTATCTTTTGAGATTGAGCTAATCAAATTATTACAAGATAATACTGAGATTTTCGAATGGAGCCCGAAGGATTTGTGTGGCATAGACAGAACAGTGATGGAATATCGTATCAATACCCATCCCAGTGCACGACCGGTAAGACAGAAATTGCGTCGCTTTTCGCCACAGGTGGTGGAGATTATCACACAGGAAACCTCAAAGTTAGTAGCTGCTAGATACGTGAAAGAGATAAAATATTCAGAGTTGGTGGCAAACGTCGTTGTGGTGCCAAAAGCAGGAGGAAAATGGCGAATGTGCGTGGATTACAAGGGGTTGAACATATTTTGTGAATATGATCCTTACCCCCTTCCACACATTGACAAGTTAGTTGACGCTGTCGCGGGGAGCACTATGATGAGCAGCATGGATGCGTACTCCGGGTATCACCAGATTTTTCTTGCTAAGGAGGATCAGAAAAAATCTTCGTTTGTGACGTCAAGTAGTGTCTTTTGCTACACTGCGATGCCGTTTGGAGTAAAAAACGATGGGGCTACTTACCAGCGTTTAATTAATTTAATTTTCAAAGATTTGATAGGAAAGGAAATGGAGGTGTACGTGGATGACATGATTGTTAAGTCGATGAATGATGAAGACCACATTTCCTATTTGACTAAGTGTTTTGAAGTCTGTCGAACATACTGTTTGAAGCTCAATGTTGCTAAATGTTGCTTCGGCATTCGAAGCGGAAAGTTCCTAGGGCATTATGTCTCTGAAAGAGGAATCGAGGCAAACCCGGATAAAACGAAAGCCATTATTGACATGCTCCCACCCAGAACAAAAAAGGAGTTTCAAAGTCTGACAGGTCGATTGGCTGCCCTAAACCGATTTATTACCAGATCTGCCGATCGGACCTTGCCTTTCTTCAAAGTCCTCCGACAGGGCAACAAGCTTGAATTGGATGAAGACTGTAATCGGGCGTTCGACAACTTAAAGAGATATCTATCGAATCCACCCCTTCATGTGAGCCCGACGAGCGACGAGCCCTTGGGCCTTTATCTGGCAATCTCGATCGTTGCAGTGAGCGCCGCTTTAGTAACGATCGGTGAGGGAATACATCGACCCGTATATTATGTTAACCACACAATGCTTCCAGCGGAGACAAGATATACGAATATTCAAAAATTTGTTTTGGCATTAAAGAAAGCTTCAGTCAAGCTGAAGCATTATTTCGAGGGCCGCCGCATTCAAGTTTTTACAGATAAACCTTTAGAAACTGTTTTGTCCAAGTTGTATACGACAACAAGATTGTCGAAATTGGCCATACAACTCAGTGTGATGAACCTGGAATTTGTGCCCTGAAGGGCCATAAAAGCTCAAGTTTTGGCAGATTTTGTGGTAGAAATGACGCGGTCCGCAGTGGTAACCGAGCAAGAGGATGACGTATGAAACATGTTTGTCGATGGGTGTACCCAAGGAGGGGCTGGAGCCTGGATTCGTTTTGTTACTTCTCGAGGAGAGCATGTAAACGCAGCAGTGAAGTTCTCTTTTGCTTGATCTAATAATGTGGCAGAATACGAGGCATTGATTGCAGGAATTAGGCTTACTTTGGATATTGGAGTAATGCATATCCGTGGGTTTACGAATTCTAAATTGGTCATTGAACAGTTTGCAGGGACCTTTGAGACACATGAGCCGGTTATGCAACGATATAAAGAAGAGTTGGTCAGGATAGTGAAATCTTTAAAATCATTTGTGTTATCGCATGTACCTAGGGAGGAAAATCGTGAGGCTGATGCGTTGGCATGCCTAGCAGAAATTTCACCAGGTTTACAAGATGTGACCATACATGTGTTTATGAATTCTAAGTCGGCGATCAACTTGCCAGTTATGGTACGGTCGACTGATCCTGAAAGTGTCGATGGGCAATTAGTCGGGAACATTGATGCTGAGCCGATGTCGGCTTGGATGCATTCGGTGGTGGATTATCTGACGATCGGTGTTCTCCTCGAAGAAAGAAACGAGTGACGACGATTGGAATCAAGGGCATGGAGGTTTGTCATTAAAGACGAGATATTGTACAAAAAATCTTTTGACTGACCGTTATTGAGGTGCCTTCATCCCTTAGAAGCATGATGGGCACTCAGCGAATTACATGAGGGAATTTGCGGAAATCATTCAAGAGCAAGATCTTTGGTTCAAAATATCAGACGATTGGGTTTCTTTTGGCCCACCATGGTTGCTGATGCAAAGGACTTCGTTAAAAGGTGTCAACCATGTCAATACCATGCTAATTATCATAAACAACCGGGCTCGGAGTTGAATGCCACTCCACTCCCTTGTCCTTTCGACAGATGGGAAATCGATATTTTAGGACCATTTCCTCGATCAATAAATCAAAGAAAGTTCTGTATAGTTGATGTGGAATATTTTTCCAAATGGGTTGAAGCTGAACCGGTTTCATCCATTATAGAGGATGCTATTAAAAAGTTCATATGGAAAAATATTATTTCACGTTTTGGAGCACCGCATATGTTGGTGTCAGATAACGACACACAGTTTACGGGAAAGAAGGTTAAGGATATGTGCATTGAGCTTGGAACCAAACAAATTTTTTCCACTGTATAGCATCCTAAGACCAACGGCTTAACGTAGGTATCGAACCGTGCGATCGTTAAAGGCATAAAGAGGAAGTTGGAGGATATCGGAGGCATTTGGCATGATCGACTGCAAGAGGTATTGTGGGCATATCGAACAACTCCAACCCATACCACTAGTGAGACTCCTATTTCATTAGTTTACGGATCGGAAGCCTTAGTACCGGTAGAAAATATTTTGAAAACACAAAGGGTGGTCATGTACTCCGAAGAAGAAAACGACGACTTGAGGAGGATGGATTTAGATCTAATCGAGGAGAAAAGAGAAGATATCTACGATCGACTGTTAAGGTATCGCCGCATCATGGAAAAATGTTATAATAAGAAGGTGAATCCCCAATCGCTTTTAAAAGAGGACTTGGTTCTGCGAAATGTGGAAGCACAGAAAAATCTTGGTAAACTTGATCGTCGATGGGAAGGTCCTTATAGGGTTAAGGATGTGTTGTTCGGAGGGGGTTATAGATTGGAAACATTGGAGGGCGACGAATTCCCAAGATCCTGGAATGATGATAATCTCCGAATTTATCATCCATAGTTGGGGTAACATTTTCTACTACTTCTAGTACTTGTGATAAAACTCTACAACTTTCCAAGTTATTTAAATCAAAACGCTATTAGCATGAATTTATTGCCCATACCATCCAAATATGTCGAGTGACAACACATGCATTATTATGCCCTTAAAGTCGAACGTCCATTCTCTGGAGATCTCTTCGGCTATAATTACGTCGAACGTTCCTTTTCAGGAATACTCTTCGGCTATAATTACGTCGAACGTTCCTTTTCAGGAATACTCTTCGGCTAATAATTATGTCGAACGTGCCTTCTCAGGAGACTTTTTCGCCTATAATTGTGTCGATCGTTCCTTATCAGGGATACTCTTTGGCTGTAATAAGGTTTCCTTATCAGGAAATTTTTAGGCTATAATCACGTCGACCACCCAACTAAGGAAACAACCTTCGCTTTAATTTTGTCGAACGATCCTTCTCAGGAATCCTCTTCGAAAATTTGGCATTTTTTCTATATTAAAGAGACTACTTATTCCGTCGCTCTAGAACATGAGACCTATTTTCATGTTTATCTTAAAATATGACATCTCTTATACGGATGCCGGCAAAAGTTACGAATAGATCCATCCGATTGATCGATATGGTAATGTTCTTCACGAGTGGGAATTAGAGATGGCACACATGTGCTATGTTGGTGACGGTCGGGGCCATGTTAGCAGCGTCGCAGTAATGGATGAATGCCACGATCACCAAGTAGATGCTTGGCATAAGTGCAAAAACGGGCATCGCCAGGGCCCACAGCAGTTCAACGACGAAAGGATGGAGAGGGAACCTCAATCCATTTTTCAAGGCAGAGATCGTCACTGGTATGGCATTATCCAGGGACTGTCGTCCGGCCGCAGGCCAAGGCTCAGAACCAGGCTCGCCTATTTCTAGTTGATATTCTTCAGGAAAGCCGAATTTCTCACGAACTGTGTCAAGATTCAAAGATGGAGCCATCTGCAAGTAAGGATAAGCGTCGTAAATACCTACAAAAAAGAACCTACTGGAAACTCAAGAAAATCGAAGAAACTCGCTGGGATAGTAGGAAAAATCATGTTTTGCTCGCGATAAGGGAGTAAAACCGAATTAAAAGGTCGTACAAGCAGGGAAAATAAAATAAACCTGTGTGATTCTGTGTGGAGAAGAGTAATCGCCGGAGATGATTGGTTGAAATCGCCTGGAAGCAGAGGGCAGAAGTGTTTTCGGAAGCGCGATTGGAATGACGACGGTGACGAGGGTTTTGTTTATGAGCAACGCTCAGGATTGTGCCACGTGGACGACCAAGATTGCGACTTTCTGACTTCCGCACGGTTTTCAAGATGAACATATCTAACACGATGAATAGGGAGATAGAGTTTGAAAGCATAGGCGTCGATCGGGATAATTATTGGCGATTTGTGGCTACTTATAAGTCACGACAATGTCAACTCCCTCCAACGTTCAACTATGACGATCGGTTGAAGTTGAGGGGCTAATGTTAATACATGACTTATGACAATACGGTCAGGATCAGGTAATATGTCCGATCGACCATTCTTTTTCCGATCGGAAGAAAGAATCGGTATTCAGTTGATCGGTATCATATGGAGCGATGCAGGATTGGCAATGAATTGCTACGATCGGGAAGATGGGTGTGCGATCGACGTCTTCTAGGGAAATGTCAACGAAGGTTGCGCCATTACTCCAGGCGGCGGTGTGCGGCTTCGGCGTGCCCAAAAGTCTCATAAATCAGCTCGAGGTGGCTGCGATGAGATCATAATAGATTACGATTAGATTATGTATAATTTAAATATGTATAATGTCTCTCTATAAAAGCGAGGTTGAAATGTTGATAGAGGACAAGCTCTCTGGAGAGTCTCTGATTGGAAGTTCTTAGTGAATTCTTAATGTATTTGGTGCCCCGTGGGTTTTCCTCCCGGTTCTCGGGTTTTCCACATATAATTTCTTGTTTTCCTTTCATTACGGCAACCGAATACCAACGGTATCCTCACTTGATACATAAAACATCATAGAGTAGATTTTTACTCTTAACAATACCGATCAAAATATCGATGTTACCATAGTTTTGATGTTCCATCCACTATAAAACATACAATAAATGTGATAAAATAATAACCACAAATAATGTGAATGACTAATAGAAACATTTTAATCTTCTATAATATATCCCTGAGATGATAGGTGATATTAATAACATTGACAAAACTATAAAAAAAGGTTAACGTAATGCAATTTGTTTTATATTTGGATAAAATGTATATAACTAAAAAGTAAGAATAAAAAATCCCAAAAATATTACATTTTCCTCCAATTATCATGGGTTCCATAGATAGCATTTATCTTTATTATATTTTAAACAAAAATAATAATATAAAATAAATTTAGTATATAAATTTGAAAGAATGGTACCAAGATTGCAAAGCAAGTTTAGAAGCTGAAAAAGGTCGTGGTCCTTGTCACACTTTTCATAGACCATGCCACTCATATATATTTATTTAGTTTATTTGTTTTTATTTTAAAGTATTCGGTAATAATTTAAGTAAAACGGCATGTTTGTAAGTAGAAGGATTATATAATTAATAAAATATTGATTTCATTATTAATGTAAAAACAATAATATGATTTTTATATTATATTAATACACACTCTTAAATGTGCGTATAATAAGATTAAAAAACTCAATATTACATCATTAATTCATTACAACAATAATATTTCAAAGACCAAATGTGTACTGTATGGTAATCAGTAACTTAAACTAATAAACTCAGTACAAATGAAACGGAAGTATTTTCTGTTAAGAAACCGCCGTTATCATAATACGACGTCGTCTCTTCGGGCTCGCTTCAATTCCGGTTCTTGGACATTGTCACGATCATCATCCGCCGCCCTGAATATCAATTCCAGCTCCGTCGCTTCCAATTCGAATCGGAGGCGGCGACGACACGGTTTCCGATCAGAATTATCCGATGCGCGGCGGATTTTTCTCGGAGCAAGAGGACACTTAACGGGTTTCGGAATCTTTTGATTCGGTGTCTTGAATCCCTCATTTTCTTCATCCGAAATGATATTTTTCTCAAATTCAATATCATTTCCTTGTAATCCCGCTTCCGCAACCAGATTTTCTATCTCCGCCGTTACAGAGATAGAATCTGGGTATTCCAAAATGGGTTTATTTCGTATACCCACCTCGTTTTCATCAGAGATTTTTTCTGGGTTTTCGATCCCTGACATCCTCTTCCAAAAGCTATAAAAAGAGGCTGATTGTCAGGGAAATACTGAAATTGAGATATAAAACTGTTTGAGGAATCATGAACTTAAGAAAAAAATAAGGGATCTGGGGATAATGAAGGTGTTTATGAGCATGAAAAAGCGACGAAACAGCCAAATAAAATGGATCAAAAAGAGAGAAGAAACAGAGGAATATGGGACTGTCAGCGCCGGTGTTCAGACAATGGGTGAGAAATAAGCGAAGGATCCGATGTAATAATTTAAAAATCTAAATACATTTTATTTCAATATATGATTACAAATTTGCATATTACTGAATTAATATCAAACATTATAATAACATATATTTGCACTATAAATTTAATTCCTTAGCTTTTTATTGCAAAAGTAATAACATTATTATTATGTTGGCCCACATTGTAAAAATTATTGCAAAATGTATATTTTCTAAGGGGCAAATTTCTCTTTTGCTAGGCTTATGATGGAAGACATTGCACACTCATTATATGCTGTAAATTATAAATTCAATATTAATAAGAAAATTATTGTGGTCGGAGCAATGTTTTTATATCGGTCGCCGTTACGTTGAAGACCGGGCATTACCGATTTATTTTTCGGTACCATCCGATNTGTCGAACTAATAAAACCAAGGAAACAACCAAATACCTATGTCTTCTTTTAACATTCCATGTCCAATTTAACTTATTTTGTTATCGAAATTAGTAAGAGAAATAACAAAAAAATTATTATTTCCAAAATATTGGGAGTTGAAGTCGTACAATATAATATTAAAATATTTAAAAAACTGGTCAAATATTGATTTAATTATTTCGGTCTTTTTACTTTTTTATATGAATTGTAAAAATTAAATTAAATTGACACCTCACCCTACAGTCAGAGTGAGGAAGAGGCTGCCGCTATTAATTAGAATGAATGGTCCAAAGTCATTCAAAATGGGTTGTCCTCACACATTATTAGCTGTGTGCTTGACAATTTTTTTAAAATTAAATTAAAACAATATTATTATTTTTTAATAAAAATAATTATATCATTAAGACGTAAGAATAAATCTTTGAAAATTATTATTGGAAATTAGTTTCTGACATACCTAAGAAACAAATACTTCATAA
This sequence comes from Utricularia reniformis, assembly GCA_009725065.1. Classification (NCBI taxonomy): domain Eukaryota; kingdom Viridiplantae; phylum Streptophyta; class Magnoliopsida; order Lamiales; family Lentibulariaceae; genus Utricularia; species Utricularia reniformis. Next base: position 224,323 of record RWGZ01001089.1, read on the forward strand.
GACATTTTTATAATCTTTTAAATACTATTTGGCTTAGGGGTGTGCGTGGATCGGGTAACCAATCCGATCATCATTTTTCTTATCCATCCGATGTATACAGATCATAAAAATTATGATCCGAAACCGATCCACAATAGTGGATCGGATTGCGGGTTGGTTTACGGATCGATTTGCGGATACCATAATATTTATTTTTTAATTATAATTAATTATAAGAAATTATCAATAATCACCAAAAAAATGTTACTTATTTGATAAATATACAAATTATAAAACAAAAAAAACGTATATTCAGAATTTTCAAACATCCATAAACGTGAATTCAATATTAGAATTGAATTAAAATAAATGTATGTTAACAATGAATTATATTTTTCTTGTAAGTACATGAATCTGTAAAAAATAAACATAATTCATATAGATATTCGTAATCACAACTTATAAAAATAAAATCAATTGTAAAGTTAAATACATTTTAAATGATAATATAAAATATCCGAAAAATTATCTAACTTACTAAAAACATGAATTTCAAAAATCAATTCCGATATTGATTACTTGATATTCTTCTATATCAGTTATTTTTAAAAAATAAGAATAAAATATAAAAAAATAATATTAATGGAAAAAAACAAATATTTATAATAGGAAAAAATATATTACCATATATAACATTTTAACTTTATAAAATTAGAAAAAATAATATATTATAAATATCGGATCAGATATGAATTTTGAAAAACCGTATCCGATCCGAAACCGCATCCGATCTGATCAAGTATTTGCGGTTCGGATAAACGAAAAATCAGTTCGGTTACCTCGATTTTTCGGATCACCAGAGTTTCATGCACACCCCTAATTTGGCTAATCTCCAAATATTGGGATTTCATATGGTTAGCTAATCCGCTATGTTTATTCTTTTATTTTATCGATCTATATAGAATAACAATCTACTATTTTTTCCAATTGATTATGTAGTGTTTAGGTTAGACTAATGAACAATTCCAATTAAAACTAAAATATTGAACAAGTGCAATTATAATAAATATTTTACACCATTTATACTTTACCGTATTGTGTTAATATACAAATTGATATTTTTTTTTAAAATTAAACGGGTTCAACCAATTTTTATGGCTTTTGTTAGTATTTCTAGTTTTTTACAATTTTGAAGAATCATGACGGTTTTATAATCAATTCGTGGTTTAATTGCTCGATCCAATTTGGTTTTCTGACTAATTCATGATTGAATCGATTAAACCGTTTCGGACGTAATAGATCCAAAGTTTAGTAGTACATCATCGGGTCAGTACAATTGGAAGCTACACTCTTGATTTTTCCGAACCTTAAAAAATTGATCGAGCCAATAGAATTAAGTCACATTCATATTTTTGTTAGGTTTGGAAAAAAAATTTGGTTAATTTTCCAAACGAGTAACAACAAATGAAAAATTATAAATGTACAAATGTTTTGTATTACGTACCAAAATCAAAGTGTTGGTGCTATAAGGTTATTATTTAAAAGAAACATAAATTAATTAGAAACATAATTGATGAAAGTTGAATGTATTTGTAACGTGTGAGTTAATGATGATGACATGTTTTCACACATGGCATGATGTTTGCCCCTGCCATGCTTTGGAGGGACTTACCTTTTGCCTTATAATTTTTACTCCCTCTTGTTTCAATTTTGTTAAAGTGACTTTCTTTTTAATTATATAATATGAGAATGTGTATTTGTATATATATAAATGAAGGCATAAGTTATGAATTTGTTTGATTTAATTTTTTAAAATATTGATAATACATCATATGGTGAAGTATAATGAGGTGCCATATATTATACAGTTTGATTATAAGCAACGTTATGACCTTTTCCATATGGCATCCAGTTTAGCTCCTAGAGATTTTTCATTGATTTTAGTTAATTAATTTCATTAATCTTCATATAGAATTTCTGGTTTTTGGGTACACTAAATGGCATTAGGTCTCTTCATAGTTATGGCTTCTTTTGCTAATACTTTCAGCTCAGCTGGATTGTTGATAATATTTTTTAGGTGGATTTATTATTCCAAAATGACTATATATTAGTTTCACATGTATTCTCGTATTAAACGAAATCTTAAAATTTCGGTAATATTTTATGAGATCGTTAAGATCAACTCTCTTGATGTAGTGAAGGTAGTCTCTTTTGTTGGATACATCCAGTACATCTTGCCTTCTTGAATGCATTTTGAACCAATATTCATTATAATTCAAAAATATGAGTTTTGGGATTTTGATGGACGAAAAGGAAACTCAAATGTTTGTGGCTGTCTCACCTCTTACATAGTTACTTTGATGAGATTAGGTTTAATACAAGAGATGCTCTAATTTAATATTATATTATAATAGTGGAAATTACTATTTTGACCCTAATGACTGCATCGACATCAGATAATTCCATGTTCCTATGTTTTTTGGAGTTGGACTATGCATTTCCAACATTTTAATCATAATGTTGTGGTATTAGAGCTTCTGGTTGCCGTAATACGTAACTATTGTCAGAATTTGCACTTTCAGATGATTTTTGCGACTTTCTGAAACTATTTCGCACATTTGTGCTATTTTTGCAACTTTCTATAGTGGAAATTCCAAATGCTCAACACATATTCATATTGTAACAGCAACAATTCAATTTGTAATCGAAAACAAACTCGTCACACCTTGAACATGTGGAACTATGTGAAAAATGAATCAAATCATAACCATACAACAAATCACATTGTCAATACGGTAAATCTAAGTGTAAACAAACGAATAAAAGGCTAGAATCATGAATCCATGTTGTATCTACAAAAAAGTATTTTCGAAATATGGAATTAAGATGCAAGTCATAATTATATGAATTCAAGTCATAAGCATTGAAATTATACTTTAACCACATGAATCAATGTATAAATAAATTATTCTTTGTTTTAACAACATATCTTCATGTTGTAACAACAACAATTTAATTTATAATCGAAAACAAAATCATTACACCTTAAATATATAAAATTATGTGAAAAATAAACACAATATGTGAGAGAGACTTTCCAAATTTGTCCTTGATTTCACTTTGGTTGCGATTCATATATTTTCTCTCTCATTGAATTCCTCGCACACACGTGTCACTCTGCATGTGGACACGTGTTGGACATGTATAATGGACTTCGACATATCATCCGTGGACTGTGCCCAAAGGGTCATGAGCTATTTTTGTAATGCCCATTATGTACAAACCAGCCTATTAAAATAGTCACATTCATTATGTGGGGCTGTAAGTACAACCCATTACGGAAGCAAATTTACTTTAGTTTTGCCCAAGTTCGTCTAATGACACGATCCATTCAGAATGTCCATTCTCACTTAACTTGGTGACGTGTTATTTTTTGTCACTTCTATGATGATATGGATAACAATAAACAAGACTAACACTTATTTATATTTATTAAATTGAGAGTTAATATTTGTTTTAACATAATTCATTAATTTCAGTTTATTGAATAGTATTAAATGATTCTGCCTAACAATGATTCATTTTACTTATGTTGTTATATGATAGTAGTTTTTGATAAAACCTTATGATATACCCTATTCTCATAGGAAGTTTACGTTTCCTCCTATTTATGTGGTCACTTCCTTTTATGATCAGTTGACTTAGTTAATCTTGACACTATTAAACATTTGACTTAGTTAATCTTGACTATTAAATATGATGAAAATTCATGAGTACTTAGATTGTCACATTTCCTACACTTATTGGATTATGTCTACTTATATGATTATTTTTTAAATGGCTAATCTTTGGAATTTTTATACTGATTTAAGTATAAAGTATTATGGATTTCACCCATCAATGATTTAATGATATTGAATTGGAAGGAGTTCATTTTGATATTGTATTCAACATTGAATGATTTAGTTTTTTGAACGATTAACTTCCTTAATTATCTTTAAAAAAATTTCAAATTATAATTCTGTGACATCATTTCAACTTATCCACTCTGAGATTGGGGTGGGACACCCAACTGCGGAACCGGGTAACAGAGCCAATTTTAATCGGTTAAACGGTGTCGGTTATATGGTTAATCAGTTTTTACGGTTCATTATCATATCGGTTAAAACGATTATACGGTCAGTAATCGATTTTATTTATAAATATCGGTTTTGATATTGGTTAACCGATTAATCGATTAAATGTGAGTATTTTATGTCTTTGGTATTCTTTAAGGGTTACGGTATTCATGATTTTCATATTTAAGGTTTCGTATTTCACAACATTCTAATTATGATAAGTGTTTATTTTGAAAATTAAAATATATTGGTTCTTTCAAATTTCTTGAATTATATTAGTGTTTATACTTGATCTTTTTTATTATTCATTTGATTATCGAATTCCTTATGATTCAATTCTTCTTAAAAACCGAGTCTTCACTCCTTTAGGTACAAGAAGTGAAATATGTCTATTTCTTTGAATACCTACTATCTGTGAATAAAATGAAAGAATAAATTCAAGAGAATCTTATTGCATTTTGGAATTGATTCGCCATTATTGCTAAATCGTTCTCGAAAATCCAGTGTGAGTTCTATGTTTATATATTGTTTTATTGTTCACTTGACTCAACAGAGACATATTCATTTTGAAAATTACAATATATTGGTTCTTCCAAATTTCTCTACTTTGGACTGTTTTGAAAAATAGAAAAATCAATATATTACAAAATTACAATATATTGGCATATTTGAAAAGTAGTAAATTAAGATCTCAAAAAAATATATTGACTATGCAACAAACTTTGTAGGAAATTTTTGAAAAATTATCGGTTAAACGGTAACCGATTAACCATCGGTTTCGGTCGGTTATAAATTCATAAAACGGTTAAACGCTGCGATTTCGGTTATAAAAAAAGGGCTATAAAACAGATTAACCGCAAAAGTTTTGACAGTTTAACCGTTAACCGATCGAATCTCACCCCTACTATGAGGTCAACAACGAAAGCTTGGATATTATATACTACACATACTTTATAGATTATTCCTATAGGGTAGTTTGTTTTTTGCTTGTGCTACAATTATGATTAGTAGGGAAACTAGAAAGGAACAATCCAAACCGGTTTGGACCAATAGTCTGGCTGGTAGGTTCGGAACCGGGTAACAACCGGATCAGATTCATTGCCCTATATATTAGTTATCATTTGAGAATGGTAATATAATGATAGTATATATATACTCATTTGAGAAAATGAGGTTAAATACATCAAGAAACCAAATTTCTACATAGCTTCAACAAAATTGCTATCATATTCTATGTACAAGGATCAATTCATTGTAATCTCACTCCTATTTCTCGCTGTAGATGGAACATGGAATGTCTCGCTGTAGATGTATAGGTTGATATGGTTGTATTTGTTGTTGTGATTTATGGTTTCATAGCTTGGGTATGTGGTGTGTAATTCTGTAAAGCGCAGATTCATTCATTGCACAAAAGTATTGGAATTTTGGCATTGGCATTGAATGAAACAGAACAAATCGCAGGGAAGATGATGAAGAACAAGAACATAATTTTTCATACATAAAACAGAGAGAGTTTCGAGTTTTAAATGCAGTAAGGACATCTCACTTACATGCATTAGGAAATACTTAAAAGCAACATACGAAAACCATACTGAAAGTAATAACAGAACGGTGCAAGGCCAGGACTTCCATTCTCGTGTTTAAGACCTCTGCGTTTTTCTTCCTCTGCATTTAGCAGCTGGCGCCTGGAGCCTTTGTCCCACCATCTAATTCCTCAAGATCGACAATAAGATCTTCAATTTGCCCAGGCCATATAAGTGTTTGGAGGCTAATCACAGCATCATTCAACACTCCCCTTTGCTGTGAAATCTCCTTGGCAGTGATGGGTTGGATGCCACATAAGCCTCGTAAATACTTGAATTGTTTTGGACGGAGTGGCTTCGTAAGGATATCCGCTAGTTGATTGTTGTTCTGACAAACTTCACTTGAATGATCTTGTCTTTTACATAGTTCCTGAAAGCATGATATTTTACACGAATATGTTTAGTTCTTCCAAAACTGACCGGATTTTCAACCATAGCAAGTGTCGATTGATTATCAATCCAGAGAGTAATTAGAGTTATAAGCTTTATTCCTAGATCCTCGAACAGTTTCCAAAGCCACATTGCGTGATTGGCTGCAGTAGCTCCTGCGATATACTCAGCTTCTGTAGTGGATTGGGCAACTACATCTTGCTTCCTTGAATTCCATGAAAAACACCCTGATCCAAACGAAAACAGATATCCGGTTGTGCTTTTACTGTCGGTTAAATCTGCAGCAAAGTCGCTGTCTACAAAGCCATGCAATTCGATTTCGCAGTTTCTTTTGAATTTAATCCCATAAGCTTGAGTTCCCGCTACATACTTGAATACCTTTCTTGCTGCACTGAGATGGTTTTCATGCGGCTCTGTCATGAATCTTGGCAGGTAGCTGACCGCGAACATAATATCCAGCCTTGTTGCCTCAAGGTAAAGAAGACTTCCTATGAGGCTTCGATATAGTGAACCATCAGTCAATTCTGAGTCATCTTCCCTTGCTGGTTTGTTTTCAGGAGTCAGCGGCACTGGTGGGAAGTACCCTTCAAGAATGCCGAACCTTTTACATAAGTCAGAGAAGTACTTAGTTTGCGATAAGCTGATCGAGTCTGAATCTTGGTGTACCTCCATCCCCAAAAAATAGCTCATCAATCCTAAATCCATCATTTCGAAATTTTCCATCAACTTTCTTTTTAGATTTTCAACTTCAGTGTCATCTTGGCCTGTGATCAGGAGATCGTCGACGTACAGGGAAATTATGACTGAAATTTCATTACCATTCTTAAGGGTGTAGGTTGTTGGTTCGTTTTGGTTTTTCTCAAAGCCAATTTTTCGAAACTGATTATCAATCTTGGAGTACCAAGCACGGGGAGCCTGCTTTAGGCCATACAGCGCCTTGTGTAACAGATATACATCATCCTCACGTCCTTCTTTGCAGAAACCAGAGGGTTGCTCTATAAAGATGTGTTCTTCCAAGGTGTCGTTTAAGAAGGCAGATTTTACATCAAGGTGGTGAACATTCCAGTTCTTGCAGGCTGCTATGTTTAGGAGAAGTTTGATCGTATCCAATCTGGCAACGGGAGCAAATGTTTCAAGATAATCAATTCCTTGAAGTTGAGCAAATCCTTTCACCACCAATCTCGCTTTAAGTTTGTTTAAGGAGCCGTCTGCATTTAAATTTTTTCTGAATATCCATTTTACACAAATTATTTTTCTGTTCGCAGGCCTCTGAACTAATGACCAAGTGTTGTGCTTTTCTATCATTTCGAATTCATTTTTCATAGCTGCATACCAATCAGGATTAGCCAATGCCATACTCAAACTGCTTGGTTCTTTTGAGATGATCATATTACATGAATCCATAACTCTGAAGAGGCTTTTGTATCTTAGTGGTGTGTGATCAATATTCTCATCACTTGATTCTTGGTCACTTTCGTCAATGTTGTTGTCTGTTTGATGCTCATGTTAAGTTTCCAGAACATCGGTGGGAATGGTTTGTACAGTGCTGATCGCCGTGATTCTGTTGTCTTCTGTGGGAGCTGAATATCCTTGGTTTTCTTCAATTATGAGTCCCGGGTTGTCTTGTTGTTCCTCTTGTCTTGTGATTGTAGGAACATCAAACACAATTTTGCCTTCATCAGAGTACTTCTCATGCTCAAATGCGGAACTTTCAGGGCAGCCAGCTTCATCATCATCAGAAATTTTCTTAAGTTTCCAATCCCAGTGCTTTCCTTCATCCACAATAACATCTCTGCTTACGACAACTGTGTCTGTTTTTAGGCTAAGAATCATGTACGCCTTGGAGACATCAGAATATCCTAGAAAAATTCCAACTTCTGATTTCGCATCTAGTTTGGTTCTTCGCTCGTTCGGCACATGAATGTAGCAGATACTGCCAAAGATTTTCAGATGATCAACAGTTGGTTTAACTTCATTCCAGAGTTCATATGGAGTAATGCCATTAGTTGCCTTTGTTCCAATTCTGTTGATCAAATACGCAGAGGTGTTGACGGCTTCGCCCCAGAATTTTTGCGGAAGTTTTTTTTCAATCAGCAGGCATCTCGTCATTTCCAACAAGGTTCTGTTTTTCCTCTCGCTTATTCCATTCTGTTCCGGAGTATAAGGCGCTGTCAATTGATGAAGAATGCCTTCTGAATTGCACATCTCCACAAATTCTTTCCCTATATACTCACCACCGTTATCGGATCTAAGGATTTTTACACTGCAGCCACTCTGATTTTCGGCCATTGCTTTGAATGTTTTAAAGCATTGAAGAACTTCGGATTTTCTCTTGAGCAGATAAAGCCATACATACCTAGTAAGATCATCAATAAACGTAACGAAGTACCTATTTCCGCTTGGAGTGGATTCCTTCATGTATCCACATACATCGGAGTGCACCAGGTGAAGTTTTTTTGTTCCTCTTGATTTGCTCACTCCAAACGACTGTCTCATTGCCTTTCCTCCCTAGCACACAGCACAAATAATGGAGTAAGATGGCAGATGTGGTAGGTTGAGTACCTGATCATGAAGCTTTGTTATCGCAGCGTAGTGATAATGACCAAAGCGTTTATGCCAGAGTAGTGTATTATCTTTGGTTGATAGGCACTTCATGGGATTGCCCAGACGAGAGAAGTCTACGGGAAACGTTCTTTTGTTGATTTTTGCTTCCAGGACAGCTCCTGTGAGCTTTTCTTTGATGATGAAGGTCTTATCTTGGAATGAGATCTCCAAATTAGCATCATCAGTGAGTTGCCCAAGGCTGAGTAAATTATGTGGACATTCTCACACCAGGAAAACATTTCGGATTGTGATCTTTCCCTTTCCGACTGTGATCTCGACGTCTCCAACGTGTTGTGATATGGTAATTTGACCATTTGCAACCTCAATCCACTTGTTGCAGGTCTCAAGACGAGTGAAACATGAGGCTTTGTTTGACATGTGATTCGTGCAGCCGCTGTCCAGCAGCCAAACATCCCTTCCAGTAGTGAGTGCTTCAGTCTTTGTCATCAGCATAAGGTGTAGATTGTCGAAGTCGACTTCTAGTTCGGTGGCCATGTTTGTAGTAATTTGTTTAGGCTGATTTGCTGCTCTTTTATCCAAACAAACTCTTTCCATATAGACTTGTTGTCTGCAGTACGTACATATGCTTGAGGGATGCCACCAACACACATCAGACCTATGATTCTTCTGTTTGCAATGATCACAAGGTGGATAAGGTCCAACTCTTTCCTTATATTCGATGTTGTTTGTATTTGCAGTGTATGGAGCTTTCACTTGAGTCCTGAGAGCCATCTCTCTGCCTTCGAGTATTCGTGAGTTCAGCTTGGCTTCGGCGCTCATTAGCATGTTTAGAAGGGCTTGAGGAGTTATGTCTTGAAATTCCTTCGTGTATTCGACAAAGACTATGTGAGCATCGAATCTTTCCGGGATGCTGGAGAGGATTTTGTTGACGATTCTTTTTTCAGTTACCTCTTCTCCACATACCTTGAGTTTGTTTGTGACTTTGGTGATTTTCTCAGAGAATTCTTGGATTGTTTCTGTATTATCCATCCTTAAGTTGTCAAATTGTCTCCATAGTGCTCGGCCTTCGACATGAGAGTGTTCATTTCCTCCGAATGTAAGCTTGAGATTTTCCCATGCTTCATGTGGAGAGGTGCAGTCTGCAAGCGCCATGTATACATCTTCAGATATGGCACTACAGATGGTGTCAAGCGCTCGATGTTGGCGTAGAAGAGCTTCCTCAAATGCAGCTCTTTCTAGGGAGTTCTCCGCGGGTTCTGGTTGAAGCTTGTTTTCGACCGCACTCCAGAGATCTAGTGCCAATAGAGATTGCTTCATTCTAATGGCCCAGTAGTGGTAATTCCTTGTCGTGAGAAGGGATACAGATGAGGAACTGGGGGAACGACTGGAGGCCATTGAGAGCTTTGGAGTATTTCGCAGCAGGTTTTGGTTTATGCTTCAGTAATGGACGGTTGGCTCCGATACCATGAAGAACATGGAATGTCTCGCTGTAGATGTATAGGTTGATATGGTTGTATTTGTTGTTGTGATTTATGGTTTCATAGCTTGGGTATGTGGTGTGTAATTCTGTAAAGCGCAGATTCATTCATTGCACAAAAGTATTGGAATTTTGGCATTGGCATTGAATGAAACAGAACAAATCGCAGGGAAGATGATGAAGAACAAGAACATAATTTTTCATACATAAAACAGAGAGAGTTTCGAGTTTTAAATGCAGTAAGGACATCTCACTTACATGCATTAGGAAATACTTAAAAAGCAACATACGAAAACCATACTGAAAGTAATAACAGAACGGTGCAAGGCCAGGACTTCCATTCTCGTGTTTAAGACCTCTGCGTTTTTCTTCCTCTGCATTTAGCAGCTGGCGCCTGGAGCCTTTGTCCCACCATCTAATTCCTCAAGATCGACAATAAGATCTTCAATTTGCCCAGGGCATATAAGTGTTTGGAGGCTAATCACATCATCGTTCAACATCATTGCCCTATATATTAGTTATCATTTGAGAATGGTAATATAATGATAGTATATATATACTCATTTGAGAAAATGAGGTTAAATACATCAAGAAACCAAATTTCTACATAGCTTCAACAAAATTGCTATCATATTCTATGTACAAGGATCAATTCATTGTAATCTCACTCCTATTTCGTTGCATTTGCGATAGAAGATCGCCATATTTGACCCTCAAAAGAAATAATAATAATCGAAACATCGTCATGGTATCTTCGTCGCTCTCCTTGCGGTATATCGAGCAGTTCATGAAAATCCATACCTTTAAAGCAAAACAAATAAGTTATAGTTGATAATCCACAAGAAAACGACTGGTTTCTTCCATACCAGCATTTTTTGCAGCACGAAGTAGAACTTCTTCGACAAGGTGCTGAGCCGGATCGCCTTCCGGGAACATCGACATGAACATCTCGACTTCGGATACAGCTTCCTGGTTCGTAAGATACTGGTAAACGCCATCCGAATAAAGGATTAGAAACTGGTCGTCTTTGTTAAGCTTTTGATGAATGAGCGATGGAGTGCATGTAATGTAAGGCGAAGTTCCAATGTAATCGATTTGGAACATTTCAAGAAGGGCTTTGTTCCATTTTGGCTGCAAATTTAGATCATAAATTTATGTATTTGTAAACTGAAATAGAGAGAGAACAAACATGTTTCAAGAAGCCTGCTCCAAAAGCTCTAGTCACTTTCAAAGAACCTTTAACACGATCATTTGTAACTGCGAAAGCATCTTCGAGATGTGCGTTTCTTATACGTCTTACTTCCTGAAAGCATTCGAGTTTATAGATTTGTTATCAGATCGAATCAATCAACAAAATCGTAATTGAAAGTTACCTCTTTAACTGAGGTATTGTGATCTGTGGTGAGTTGAAATGAGCTAAAACTCAGCACATTCTCATCAAAATCGTGGTTTGATTCGTTTCGTATCTTATTCCGGGCTAGAACTGCTCGGCTGTCACCGACATTCATAAGATAAATATTAGAGCCTTTCATCACCATAACAAGAACACAAGATCCCATTAAAGCTAATTCAGGGTACTCAGTTAACATCAAATTAGATAATTCAAGATATGATTCCTCTGTTTTTCGCAATGCTTCGGATAATGCTTCGAGAACTTGAAAATGATCAACATAAACATCTTCTTCATATCCTGATGTTTGACAGTTTTCTCTCCATAACAGACCTGTGAGTTCCTTGTGAACATTAGAGTAAAGATTGTTTAACAAAAAATCAGTAGCATCTGGACCGTTAAATCCATCGTAAACACCTACAAAAACCCATTTTTGATCCTCTGAGATGACCATATGAACTCGATCTTCACCAGCTTTACCTTGAGCCCACTGTAAATTTTGTGTTCTAAAAGATTCATTACGAGAATCATCTTTTTCATTAACAAAACTCATTTTTTCATTGTTAAAATGAGTGCTACTAGTTCCACTGTTACTTCCGCTTAACACGAAACTGTTCTGTATTTTTTCATTCCAACGCAAATTCCAACGAGATTTACCTATCAAATTCTTGATGAAAGCTTGTTTTTTGGATCTGGGAATGTACCTCTGAAGATGATTATCCAATGGACCAGATAAAAAGTTCCGTTCGATTGGACCAGAGAGGAAACACCGCTCAATTTGCTCCGATCCCGCCGCAGAATTTCTCAAAATAGGACCGGATTTCACTGACTGAATAGGGTTTTTCGGTATAGGCTGAAGAGGAATAGAATTAAATTGACCCGAACTCTCGAAAACTGAACTTTTCTCAATCGCCACCGCAAAAGCATCGGTAGAGAGAGGCGTGTAAGTATTCGCCGATATCACCGCGCCGGAGATTGTAGAGAACAGTGTAGTCTGATGGGTGGCGGCGGGCTTATCCAATTTACTAACCTTTTCCGTTGGTTCCATCGGTATGTAACAGAAAGAATGACCAAACCCTTCGTCCAAAGACTCCGGCAACCCCCAATTTGAAGGATTCACTACGTCTGCAGCGTAGAAAAATCAATTCATCTTCAGAGAAAGAACCAATTAGGAGAGAAGTAATTGGAATCGGAATGTTTACCTGGTATCATGATCTTTAAGAATAATTGCAACTTCATCAGAAGGAGATCGGGATTCTTGTACAGAAACACAGCAGAATGGAGGACTTCCGTTTGTTGAAGAAATTTCTTGAGGGAGAAATGGCCGGGGTCTGACGACTACTCTAACTTTAGAAATTGAAGCTTGCTGTGGTTGGCGATTCTTTGCGGGGGTTGAAAACTTGCCGATGTCAGCGCTGGCGGAAGCCATTGACGATAAATTCATTAGACTTCAGAATAACAAGAAGAGACAGGATGAAAAGGCCGTTGGTTTCAAGTTTCTGACCGTTGGAAAAGTACAAAGATATTCATTCAATTCAAATTTGAAATAACTTGGAGGCTAAAGCTCAATGGGCCAGGTCGGCCCATTATTTCTTATATTACGTAGGATGGCAACGGTAATTAGTTGAAATTGAAAAAATTAATTGAAATTGACATAAACAAATTGAATCATATGTAGACTCGCTTGTACAATAAAACTTGTGTACAAGTCTTCTCCACATATGACACAAGACCTCCCTCCCTCCCGTAATACTCAGCCAACCATAAACATTAGTGATGATAATGACTAGATTTAATAATAACTCTTCATTATGCTTCGTTATTTATAATTTGTATTTGAACCTTAGATGATGTTAATGAATTATGTTTTTATTTAATCATTGATACTTTCTATAAGATAATATGATTCTATTTGTATATTATATGGATTGTGATTTTATTTAATCATTATGTTCTCTCATATCTTATGGATTGTAGGTTTTGATGTCTTATTCTGATATGGATTGTGATTTTATTTAATCATTAAATGCTCATTCTATGTAATATCACTATAGCTAGTTGAATAGCTTATTTAAAGTCATTCTGAATCATTCTTATGTGTTGACTAGTGATTAGATGCAGCTACATGTTATAGGAGAATGATTTACATGTCTTTTCACCACACCGAAAGAGGTTTTTGGCTAGATTGAAGAGACATAGTTGTGATTCTGTTTGTGTATTATATCATAACATTCATAACATAACTACTCACCTAACACCCACCTACCAATCTACAATTCTCACCTACCAAGACTATGAAAATTCAAATATATTCATCTTTGTTACCATTATTTAAGAGGTAAATGGTTGCTATGAAACTAGTATCTCTTATTATCTTAATATTATTCAAGCTCAAGTATGAATAGTAGAGATATTCATGTTAATCTACATGATTTCAAGGAAATGGGCAACATATCGGATTTCCTAACGCCGGCAATTGAGTATGTCATGGAGGAAGAACCATATGAGGAATCACATCATAGGAGCCGAAGAGCGGGGAAAAGTCAAATTGTGGAGCGTGAGCGCAAGATTGGGCATGCTCAATGGCTTATTATTTCTTAAGTAACCTAATCTACACAGCCGAACAATTTCGACGACGTTTTAGAATATCTCACTCTTTGTTTGAGCGTATAGTTGAAAGTGTTCGAGAAGTTGATCATTATTTTCAAGAAAGAGTTAACGCTATTGGTCGTTCTTCTCTGTCTACACTTCAAAAATGTACAGCAGCGATGCGTATGTTGGCATATGGATGTTGTGCTGATGCATGCGATGAATATATTCGTATTACTTAGACTACTACACTTGAATGTCTTAGACATTTTGTTTCTAGAATTCGTACTGCATACGAGGGAACATACATGAGACGACCGATTGTGGATGATGTTGAACGTTTGCTAGCTTGGGGAGAAGAGCGTGGTTTCCCTGGCATACTTAGAAGCATTGATTGTATGCATTGGAGATGGAAAAATTGTCCGATCGCTTGGAATAGTCAATATACTTATCTAAAGATTCACCAATACTAATCTTAGAGGTAGTTGCTTCGGCAGATACTAGATTTGACATTCTTTTTTGGAACATCGGAAGCAAATAATGACCTCAATGTTTTGAGTTATTCAACGTTATTTGATGACTTGCACAATGGGGTCGCACCATATGTTCAATTTTCAGTTAATGACAATGTTTACAATATGGGTTATTATTTGACTGATGACATTCATCAAGAATGACCCGTGTTTGTGAAAACAATCACTCTATCTCAAAATGAGAAAACTAGACTTTTTTGTTGGCCGTCAAGAGAGTACATGGAAAGATATTGAACGAACGTTCGCAGCGTTGCAATCAAAGTTTGGAATTCTTACTTCATCGGGTCGTGTTTGGGATCCAAATCTGTTGCATATATCATGTACGCAATTTTAATAATTATTTATTTTATAATTAGAAATAAATATATTTTTACAATTTATACAAATATTCAATAATCATAATAAATCTTCTTTATTATGTTAGAATACAAACTAATTTTGTTTTTAAAAATTTTTATATTAATGAGTAGGAAAGAGAATGATGACATAGAGAGAGATAAAGATGATGTACAGAAAGAAGATAGATTATCCGGACGGAGATGTCCTTATACAAATTAAAATAAAGAAAACACAAAATCATAAAAAAATGGATTTTATTGGTTGTTTTCTACAAAGTCAAAGATGTTTCCACACAAAAAATGTCAACGTTTCACACTGCAGGTCAACTTTAGGATTTAGTTGTGTTTTCCATTTTTGGCGATTTGTTAGTATCTTTTCAAACAGAGATATTTCTTATTAAGATTAAATAATTGCGTATTTAAGGCGCGTGAAATGCACATGGCTACTTTAATTATAAATGCACAACCTTATGTTGTGATTGATCAAGTTAAATTGTGATTCTTACAACCCATTCTTACATCTTTATATCATGGTTTTTTGTTAATAATAAAATTATTATTATATTAAACAGATTTCGTCAATAATCACTTAATCATTTCTTTAATTAACGATATGTTTGGAGACAAATTGACGTAACTGGAGGTTTGAGTTGAATCTCGAATATGGGATCACGGTTATAATGACATGTTTTATTACAAGATGAAGTCAAACTTCCATGTGGATAAGAAGAAAAAGGTCTTCCATTCCACATTCTACGAAGTTGTCATGAGTGACCTGTATTTTCTATTTTAAATAAAAATCGATTATTTTGTGTGTGTGTGTGTGTGTGTGTGTGTGTGTGTGATACACTGGAACTGTATATACATCTCGCGGCTGCTGTTTTCCCTTAGCCCAATTACTCATCAAGCTTGTTGTGTGCGTTCAGCTTATTAGCTGACCAACAAGAAACAGAAAGGCACGGGAGGGACCAAGGTTGGCAGGTGACGACTGAGAAAACAAGAAAACTCATAGAGTTCAGACTAGATCTGGGCCTCCGGTGAATTCTTCTAAATTTATTTATCTTTTTGTTGTCGCGGAGAAAGCTGCTTTTTTGGGTTTGCATGTGCTTCGAACACACAAAGGAAGCAAAAAGGAATTCTGGGCTAGCTTTATTTCAGCGAGATTTTACCTGATTTTTAAGGTCGGACAATGGGGATCTGCTTGAGCAAGAGGATTGCAGAGAGCCCTAATACTGGTACCTCGTCACTTCTGGAGCTGTATTTAGTTTTAAATTTCTCAATTATGCAATTTTTCTTTGCTGAACTTGAAAGTTTACGATTCCTGGAAATTTTATACTGGGTTGTAGATTTTGGGTAAAAAACTATTCGATTAGTGATGCAAATTCTGATTGTGACTTTTGCATTGGTGAAATAATGACTCGTTTAATTTGTTTTCATCGTGATGAACAAGATTGTTATTCATCTACAGAACCAAAATCCTCAATCTTTTTGATTTTGATACAGGTCGCAGTTTATCTAAAATAACTAGTGGAGAAGGATCACATCAAAGTCAAGCCACTCCTCGAAGTGAAGGTGAAATTTTACAGTCACCCAATTTGAAAAGCTTCAGTTTCAGTGAACTCAAAGCTGCCACAAGGAATTTCCGTCCTGATAGTGTCATTGGTGAAGGAGGTTTTGGTTCTGTATTTAAAGGATGGCTAGATGAACATTCACTTGCTCCCTCAAGACCCGGCTCTAATATGGTCGTAGCCGTAAAACGTCTAAAACTAGATAGTTGGCAAGGGCACAGCGAATGGCTGGTAAGTCTTTGTTCTATCCATTCATTTCAAGAATGCCCATTTTATTCGTTTACTTGCTTTTAGTCGCAAATACGAGGATTTTGCTCGTCTTTTTGTGCAAATGCTTGTGTTCTTGATGTAGCTATTGAAATATTATCTCACATCGATTGTTCTTGATATTATAAGTAATTGATTTGGCTCATCTTTTTTAACGTGATTCACTTTTCTTATGGATCGGGATACATTTGTGATGAATATCGTTTATTTGTTTTAATGTGTTATGTCGTATTGACTAACTTCTGGGGGATTAACAGGCCGAAATAAACTATTTGGGACAATTGCAGCATCCAAATCTTGTTAAACTGATTGGCTACAGTTTAGAAGATGATCACAGACTTTTGGTGTATGAATTCATGCAAAAGGGTAGCCTCGAGAATCATCTCTTTCGGAGTAAGTTTTAATCTAATCCAAAGCTTCGAATACGCCTTAAAATTTAATGTCGAATCAGGAGGATCGTACTTCCAGCCACTCTGCTGGAGTTTGAGAATGAAAATCGCACTCGGTGCAGCAAAGGGTCTTGCATTTCTTCATAGTGCTGAAACAAAAGTAATATACAGAGACTTCAAGACTTCTAACATCTTGCTCGATTCGGTATGCATTTGAAACGATGATTACTTCGAAGCTATGTTTCACTTTCACTGAGTTTTGCAGGACTTCAATCCCAAGCTCTCCGATTTCGGTTTGGCTCGGGATGGACCTTCTGATGATAAAAGCTACGTCTCTACACGAGTAATTGGAACATACGGATATGCCGCTCCTGAATACTTATCCACAGGTACAAAACACTAAACAAAGCTTGAAAATATTCTATGTATAATTAGTTTTTAATTTACGAGCTGTGTAAATGGTATGCCTCCAAATTATGAAAGTGCAAGAATGACACTTAAAGTTATCGATACCGTTTGTTTTTGAACTCTGGCATTCTATCACTCGGTTTTCCATAAGTTGAACATGTTTGAACAATTATACAAAATTGGCTCATGATGTTCGAGAATGGTGAATAAAATATTATCGATTTCTTTCGAGTGCCAATGATAAACGGTATTTGAAACCTGTTGAATAAAATTATATTTGCAATTTTGTAACTTGAAGGATATGCTCTTTACACAGCTCGTAAGTTGGCGGCGTAGACAAACGTGACCCTTTATTCATCTATGTTCTCTTATTCAACAGGACATTTAACCACGAAAAGCGATGTGTATAGCTTCGGTGTTGTTCTATTAGAGATAATAACTGGGAAAAAGGCGATCGACAATACCCGTCCGACCGGAGAGCACAGTCTAGTGGAATATGCGAAGCCTTATCTTACGAACAAACGTAGAGTTCTGAGCATTGTTGATGCTCGTCTCAGAGGACAATATTCGATGAGTTTGGTTACAAAGGCAGCTCTTCTTGCACTTCAATGTCTTTCAATGGATCCAAGAAGTCGACCGAATATGGACGAAGTTGTGAAAATTCTCGTTATGTTATATGAATCGAAGGAACGCCCGAAACAGAGATCTCGTAGCAGCAGTCAAGCGAATCATTCATACAAGACGGGGTTGGGGTATCCCAGGCCTTCAGCTTCTTCTCTTTATGCTTAAGAAGAGAATTGTACAGCAATTTGTTTTTGCTGCTACAAATAACAAATGCTTGATTTTGCCTTATGTTATCAGCAGACTCATTCCATAGTTATAAAAAATTACATCAATCAATTTTATGAAAGGTTGCATATTTAATTTTTACTATTATTCATATAATTAATTATTATTTCATAAATATTGAATTTGTGCTACTTAGACCATGTTCTGAATGTGTTTTGGGATTTAGAATGTAGTTTGAGAATGTGTTTTCATAATGTAATCACAGATCAAGAATGCATTGGATGTTCTGTAAATTATATATTGAGTTGTAGAATGAAATCATGTTTTGTATGAAATAAGAATGATAATGCATTTTCAGTTAAAATATGTGTTTTTACCTTTATAGTTATAAGTAAGATGAAAATATCATTTCACTGAAATTAAAATACAACAATATTGTTTGCATTCAAATCCTTACTCATTATATTATCGACATCGACTAGACTACCGGTCTGGGTACCGTTTCTATTCGGGCCAATACGAAATATTTTTAATTTTTTTAAAAAAATATTTTGATTTTTTCGGGTCAACACGGAAAACCCGGAAAACCCGGATTCCGACCTATAAACCCAGTACCAGAGATACTGATCAAAATACTAGTGTCGCACGATTTTCATTATATCGGTCGATATAAAAGCATTATGATTAAAAAAGAATAATTAAAGGAAAAGTATTATGGTAATTGTAAAAATAAGAATGCATTATACAATCTCAAATCAACCAAAATTGTTCATTTTGCATTATAGTTGTTTTTCTTCATAATGTAATAATGTATTATGCATAATGTATAATGTAATCGGGTAAGTATTCTGTAAAATTACCCAAAACACTTTTTAACAAATAAAATGCATTTTTACATCTATTGCAGAACATAGCCTTAGAAAAATGAGATTGATTAGATTGATAATGTAAGAAATATTATTATATAAATATGTTTATTTAGACCATTTTCTTATATAACATACAAAAATTGTAAGCAGTTTAAGGTAGAATAAAACAATGGTTTTAATCTTATATATATAATCAAAGTATGTAAGAATA
The DNA here is from genome assembly GCA_009725065.1 of Utricularia reniformis. NCBI lineage: Eukaryota > Viridiplantae > Streptophyta > Magnoliopsida > Lamiales > Lentibulariaceae > Utricularia > Utricularia reniformis. The sequence continues at coordinate 243,786 of RWGZ01001089.1, forward strand.
ATAGAGGTTTACGAATATTTCTTTAGTGACAATTATTATTTGTGTAGTTAAATATAAAGAAAATTTAAAAGTTAGAGTATAATGTTTGAACTTATTATATGCATATTAGAACTCTTTCCTAGAAAATCAACAAGAAACATTGTGTATTTTATACTCTTCCAAAAATATATTAAATGTTTGTCCATGTTCGACATGGGTAGCCCGGTCAAACCTAAACCGTTGGATCGGGTTGTACTCTATAATAGATATGTTTGGAACATCGTTGTAAAAATAACAATGATGTGAGATCACTATAAAGTGTTTGATATTTATGAGATTATTTTTATCCATTTATATTATGTTATATTATTAATTTATGATTAACTCATTATTTTGAAAGATAAATTTTTAAATTATTATATATTTTTTATAATTAGACATTTATATTTTTTATGATTTGTTGAATATCTAATAATGGGTAAAAATGAAATTTGATAATTTACATTATTCTCGTATTTGATGAATGTCTATAATCAGAAGATTATTATTCTTTGCATTCTAGAAAATATAGTTTATATTGATGTTTGGTTTGTACAAAAAAGAACCACGGTGTGATGACCACACTGACCATGTCATCATGGTTCTAAAGATAATCAATGTTCGCTATGTAATTATTTTTCTTACAAAATTATACAAAACCCATAATTCTTAAAACTAATATGAAACTTTTTGTAGCATTATTAGCTTAAAAACTACTTTTTAAATAAACAAACCTCAAGATATTGAATTTATATTTAATACATGTATTTAATTGATTTAATAGTTCTTTTTTTCAAATCTGATCATTTATTTTTAATGTTAATATAAGTATATAGCTATTTTGATAATAATATAAAAAAATCAATACCGATCCATGACAACCATGCATAGTAAATACGGTGAAAAATGCTTAATATCAAATGAGTGACCCAGTATTTGAAATCAAATCTATAACGATCTACCCTTATCTGCATTATATAATTAAGCAACAATAATAAATAAGCTATGAATTTAATAGTATTTAATGTCGAATCCAAAAATGATTTAGTTTGATATTAATTTCTAATGACACAAAGTAAGAATAAAATATTTATTGCATACAATAATAGAGGTTGAATTAACATAAAAATCCAACAAAAAATGGAGGCCCTGATCCTGAAACTAGGGCATGCATGAAATTTGGGAAGTTTGTATATACACAGTGGGCACGTTTAGAACAACATTTAATAAATAGCGGTGAGGTGAGATGAATGTATCATGTTGTTAGGTGAACTTATCGTGATTTAAAAAAACTGTTTTTGAACCAGTGGTGCAGTGATTGTGATATCATAAAATAACTTTTTTGCCATTGTTTTTAAATAATTGTTTATAATTTAAAAATTATATTTCATATTATTTTATGATTAATTCATTATATTAAACATACATTTTAAATTATTATATATATTTTTATAGTTTGAACATGTAATTAATATAATACAATAAATTATTGATCAAAATTATTTTTTTTTAAAAATAAATTATAATTTACAAATGGTAAAATTGACATTTGGTAGGTGCGTTTTGATGGTTGTTGAGTTAATCCATTTGTGAACTTACCGCTATTTTCTACGGTCGCACGAACACAGTTATTAATGATATTTGATAAAAATAGAATACAACTAAGGTACATTCACCGCAAAAGACGATAAACCGAGTTTCCAAAAAACACTAATTTGAGAGTTTGTGGTGTAAGTGTTGTTTTTAAACTTGTTGATTTAAGTCACTATGGAACTTCAAAAGGTCAACTGCACTCAATGTCAGAAAGGCAGCGTTTTTCAAAAAGTTGGATTCCAACTAATTTCTAATTTATTAATATGAATTATATGTTTTCTAAAATTCCATATATGGTTAAAATTTGTGGGCACTCTTGTAGAGGTTTCCAAGAAAAACAGCTAAATGAAATACGCATTAATAGTTAAGATTTTAAAGAAAAATGATGTAATTATAGAGTATAACTGATATTACATAAGAGAGTGTGAATACTCAGAATTAACGAGAGGAAGTCATTGATTTAAAAAACTTAATCAAGTGACTATATTGATATTTCTCGCCGTATAAACATAATCTATCAAACTTCTTTAACTAATGTATGACAAATTCAACAATATGATAAGTTCAAGCATAATGTTTGAATTTGTGAAATTTAAATGAATCGAACTAATTCTGATATTATATTGAAATTATAAAATTATAATCGAAATTACAACAAAGAAATGTGAACAATAGAATTAAAAAAAACCTACACATTTAAAAGACTTGATCAAATAATTATATGATAATATTCCTCGCTTTATAAAGGTAATGTAGAACAAATTTACCATAATATCTAAAAATGTTTTTGCATATGATAATTTGAAAAATATAACTATTGGGCCGATTTAATAGATTAATTTGGGGCAATTAGGGGGGTTGGGTTGGGTTAATGGTTTCATCTACTTTTGTACGAGTCATTCAAATCGCACCGCTGCGAATTAATTTCCACAGTCCACTTGCCACTTTTTAATCCATTTTGGAATCCAAACAAGTTTCATTTTTGCCGCCCGCCACTCATCGGATTCTCCTCCTTTTTCTTTTTCTTTTTCTTTTTCTTCGGTCAAAAAACTGATTCTCTTCTGATCAATCTCAAAGGAGAAGCTAAATTCGCCGTACACAAGCGCTTTTTGATTTCTTAAGGAAAGGAAGACGAATCACAAAAACTGCATCTAATCAAACCCAAGCCAAATAGTTTACCTAAACAATAACAATGGAAACACAGAGACACCATAAAGATCGCCGGCTACATTCAGCCTGAACTGGACAGTACAGAGGAAAAACAAATACTGCCTAATTTCGACAATTTCTCCATAATTTTTCCGATAAAAAGCAGAAAAATGTGGAGTTTAGTTTCATTGTATTCAGATTTTGAAATTCTTACCCATGAACGTCTGTCCGAACTGCCAATCAGCCGGAGCAACGTTCATTGAGGTTGAAGTACGGCCGTCGCTAGTGGTGACTCTAAAGGACAGAGACTGACCGACGAGCATTACGTTAGACTGCCAGTTCTGGCCCCAATTACGACTCATCGGAATCCACTGAGTCCTTGTTCCTTTGATGCTCGCACGTACGATGTCTCCAGCGCCCGCGACGTTTGTAATGAGAACAAGATTGAAGTATCGGAAACCGTTGACGGTGAATCTTACGCCTCCTTGCTTTCTACACGGCGTACTGGCGGCGGCAAAAAGAAAATCGCGGTTAATAAATGAAAACCCTAATTTCAGCGCTTTTTACGGTGCAGCATTTACTGTGGATTTTGGTCAAAAGTGATTCTAATTCTGCTTACATTACTACACCTTGAAATTACCTAAAGCGCCGAGACAAGTTCTTAAATACTAGGGCAAAATGGAAAAAAAGAGATTTACCGGCGGAAGTTAACAGCGATTATGCCGGCGCGGTACTCAGCGATTTTAAGAAACATGGGCATTGCGAGATCGAAATGGGGCCGTGGAGGATTACACCAACCGCCGTTATCGTTAGGTAGGGCGTAGTTCGGAGGACAGAAGTTGGTAGCCGTTACGATAATTGACGGACTCCCCGGGTTACACCATTTCGGTTCATTACACATTATCTCAAAGCAAGCACCGCAGCTCAGGCCAGTGCTGAACAAAGCAGTGCTTAACGCCGCCGTGTTCACACCGTAACCTTGGCTGTACAAATTCCCGTAACCACACGCGCCGCCTGTAGATATAAGGTCAGAAACGAAATAAAGTAAAATTCAACAAAACAGAGCAAATTCGAGGTTACCCATAGTTCCAGAAGCATCGCTGCCACCGTAGAATGTAGCGTGGGCTGTTTCCCATGGGCCACCGGAGTATACGCCGGGGATTCTTGCATGAGTGAAGGGTATAAGGAATGTGACGGCGGAGATGCAGAGGAGAAACTTCATGTTGATCGGAATATTTGTTTGAAGGTCACTCCAAACGAGAGAGAAGTTTCTAGAGAGTTGGTTTGTGTTTCGGTATACGACGGCGAGTGAGTTGAAACGGGAAACATATAAAGGGGAGGGAAGAAGGGCTTTCGCCTTTCAATGACGGACTGAGGGGTGTAAATGTAAAATACAGGTTTCCTTCTCTTAATCCACGCCTAATTTTAATTTCATTTATTTAATAAGCAATTTTTTCGAATATTGTATAATTATTTCAATTGCAATTCTTTTCGAACTTTCAAAGAAAACCAATTTATCAACACTTATTATAATTATTTTTGATTATATGTTTTTTTCATAATTTTAAACTAAAATTGATAATATATAAAATTGGAATAACTTAATATTCTTAAATATAAATAGTAAAATTAAGTTTATGACAAAATTGTATATGCTAATAATGAAATATTTCTTATTTTTAACCTACAAATGGAAATTGCCATCTTCACATATTATCAAGTATCATCAAATCCACACAATTATATTGGGTTGGATATTTGATTTGTTAGTTAAAAAAATATAATATTAAAAGATATACAAATCTTACTCAAATTTCATTGTATCTCATTATTTGTCTAGGTGTCTAGAAATATTCTATCTAAAACTAAATTTTTACAATTCTTATTGTCAACTCCTTATTAATTTAATGACAACTTAATAGTAATTCGATGAAATTTAGATGATAATTCTAAATAATATTTTGTTTATTTTTAAATGAATAAAACGAATTAAATAACTACATAAATTTTTATAACAAAACATCACCATATTCTCTTAAGTTACCACTAGAATTGTATTTATATACTCTTAAGTTCGATTCAATTCAATTCCAAAAAATCATGTCTCTAGATATTCTTCGAGGACATTAAATATAAAATAAAACACAAATCAATAATATAAAGTTAAAAAATAAACAAGGTCTTGCCGTGAAAAAGGGAAACATGCATCATGGTGCAATGCACGTATCAAAAGAGGCAAAACATTGAATAATATGAATCACTCACCTAAATAAAGTGCACTTAACATTGTGGTTCGGACAAATGTTAATAAAAAACATATTCTTGTAAGATTAAATGAATCAATTTCACCATGTTAGAATAGGCAAAGCAAGTAACTTCTCTAGATACTTTCAAAAGAGGATCGATTAATGAAGTTCGAGGTCTCTCGATTTTTCTATCCCATATTCGTTTTGTACGTCTAAGCTTACATGCTCACCGTAAAAACACTTTTACTTATTCTTGCTACTTTTCCAGTAGAATGTGGATACGAAATTTACATACTGTATTTATCACGAATCTCTAACTATATCAATCAAATGAGTCAAGTATCACTAAAGTTACCTCAAATATGAATGAAGCACTGCATTCAACTTTGAACTGTACAAATGTACATGATCCCTCAATTGTAAGCATTCTATTGTTCGTGGCTTGTTCCGCTCCATTACAACGACGTACTCAAAATGGATCCTTGATTTGAAAATGAGAAAACATTTTGTTGAAATATCAAACTGTCTCATATAAGATGGAAGGAGTAACATAGTAAATAACTTTTTGAAGTCTTTTACGGTATGTTATCATGACCTTATACGTTACATCTTTTAAATATATAGAATCGGGTCAATTTATTTTGAGAGTGTACACAAATATATCGTATAAGGAGATGAGACTACAACAAAAAAAAAGACTTGAACAAATCATTTATTATGGTCCACATTCTCTCTTATAAATCAATCCAAACAACTTCGTGGGATAATTGTCACTATTCCAACAATATCCGTGCACATTTCCATCATAATTTCGATCAAATTCCATAATTTTAACACACAAAAAACTAATGTTACTTACCTCATAATGAGGAGTAGCGTTCCTATCATTACCTGTAAAAAACAAACATAAGAACTTGAAATAATTTGGTGCCACTGGTGAAAGGAATCACAAGCTGTAAGTATGGTCCACTTCAAAGACCCGTAGTTGTTATAAGAAATGGTGGAGTACTCGCTGCAAGTTGGAACATTATTGGGAACAATGGTGAGATTTCTCCATTTTGAAACATGTGGGAAATTTATTGTTTGGTGCCATGAAAATGCCACATCCTATCCCAAACATAAATAATCGCAACTTCCAGATAGTGAACACTCACTCTTGTACAACTTTAGAGTTGAAATTGAGGCTCTCACGCCTAAATCTAAACTCAGAAAGGAATTACAACTTACCCCATCAGACGTTCTCTTTTCCAAAGCAATTAGATGGCTGCAAATGGAGCGTCAAATTGCGATTCTGTTAATAAGAGTTGTAAATATCGAAGAAGAATCTGGAGATTCCATGAATGAATGAATTGTCCTATTTGGATTTAAAATTAGGGCTTTTGATGTAGGATATTTTTTGCAAAACTATCCATCAAATTCATTTTTCTTTGCCGATATATCTATTCATAAGAAGTTGTCACAAAAGCTGTAAAAAACCTAGAAACAACTAGCAAAATTTTTTTATTTTATATTTTATATTTGTTTTTATATAATATCCAAAATTTTCTATTTTTCTCTCCTCTTTTCAGGATAAGACGATCAACCCTCATGACTGTATGATATACCACCAAAAGGTGGGTTTTCGAAAATGCTCTTGAACTGCTTCAGGGTAATAGGCTACTGACTCATCTATAAACAATTTAAACAACCTCAATTTCTTAACTTAAGGTGATTAGATTACTCTTCGTCCCATGTTGTCACAATATGTGACATCGTTAGTTCCCAGACGAGTAATCTTCTTCACCAGACTTCCTTCTCGCACTCGAAGCTGTAGCGGTACTGGAACGAGTTCTTCCCTATATTAAATATTTTAATTTAATAATTATTATATATTTATCAATTTATCAATTGAATCCGTAAATTGATTTTGTCACAATATTTATGGTATTTTACAGCTTTATATATGCTATTACATAAATAAGAATTTATGTACTTTTTTTAAGCTAAATATTTAATTTACTTATTTTTTTATATTCACATCATACATATTTAATGTATTTTTACATTAATTTAGAGTTATATTTATTTCAATATTAGATTTTTTATTTTTTATTTAATAAATAATATATATATAATTTATAATATGCATCTTAGACAACCCGTGAACCTTTATAATATATATCTTAGATAACCCGTGAACCTTTATTATAATTTATAATATGTATCTTAGACAACCCGTGAACTTTGAAATTATTTACAATATCACGGGTGAGGAAGGGAGTAGTACCAAAATTATAAATACTAGCATACATGAGTTCAAAAATTACAATACATCACATTATTGGTTCAACAAAGATGGAGAAATGTTAGATCAAATGATTAATTCATTTAATTATTTTTATAAAATTTTATTTAATTATGATTTTATGAAAAATTGTTTTTAAAGGTTACGAAATTGATTTTTTTGGGAATCGGAACGATTCTACTTTGCCAACAGTTGAAGGTAAAAATAACTAATTTTGTTTATATACTTTAATATATTTTCACATTACTTTATAGTTATATTTTTAGGATTTTATAGAAATATTTATTACTAATATGACAATTGCTATTTAATGTCTTATATATCTACAAAAAATCAAAAACAAAAATCTATAAAAACATGACCATATTTTCATAAATATTTGATTTTATTAGTTTTTTTAATTTATTTTAAATCTATATATTATAATATTTTATATATTGTATAATAGTTGCACAAAAGAATGTGAACGAGTAAAACTTTATATTATAATGTTAACCCATGAACTTTGAAAATCATTTAAAAAATTGGAGAAATGTTATAACAAAGTTACATCAAAATATTATTTCATTTACTTATGTATAACATTTTACTTAAATATGTTTTATAAAACTATTTATTTTTAAAGGTTACGAAATTGATTTTTGGGGAATCGAAACGACTCCACTTTACCAACAATGGAAGGTAAATGTAATTATGTTTCCCTTTTATACTTCTCGGAAATTTTATTAACAATTAGTTTATTGAATTCTCTTTATGAAATGATGCTTTTTTTGTTTTTATAAATTATTAATATATATTGTTGTTATGAATAGGATATGTTGCACAACATTTATGAGTAAAGAAAATGTAATAGAAGCAATAAGGAAGCATGCTCTGTGTGTAACTGGTAAAGAATTCGTAGTCTACAAAAGAGATAATATACAATATGAAGTGCGATGTGCTTTGAGAGAAAATGATCCGCCATGCTTTTGGAGAATAAGAGCAGCCCATGTTGGCAAATATCGTTATTGGACAATAACCAAAATGGAAGACTTGCATATCTGCAATGTTACTGGAAAAACATCATTGTCGCACCGAAATATTAATATAGCTCTCATTGCCCAACTCAACTCCCATATTTGAGTGAGAAACCTTATATAAGAGTATTTGATATTCAAACCGATATACGAGTATTATATGGATTTGAGGTGCCTTATCACAGATGTTGGAAAGGACTGAGACGAGCATTTACTATGATTCATGGTACATGGGAGAATTCAGTAACACATTGATGAGAACTCTAGGACCGGGTACCTTGTGATGGGCAAGACCCATCAACGGTTGGGCCAATTCAAATATCGAAAATGAATTCCTACAGCCCATTTACATCTCTAAGGAAGAGCGGTCCGATGTTCAACTAGAGGACCGAAGCTAACCTTGACGAAATAAAGCGTTTTCTGCCAGCTGGCACCTGGGTTCGGTCCGANTTATAAGATTAAATGAATCAATTTCACCATGTTAGAATAGGCAAAGCAAGTAACTTCTCTAGATACTTTCAAAAGAGGATCGATTCATGAAGTTCGAGGTCTCTCGATTTTTCTATCCCATATTCGTTTTGTACGTCTAAGCTTACATGCTCACCGTAAAAACACTTTTACTTACTCTTGCTACTTTTCCAGTAGAATGTGGATACGAAATTTACATACTGTATTATCACGAATCTCTATCTATATCAATCAAATGAGTCAAGTATCACTAAAGTTACCTCAAATATGAATGAAGCACTGCATTCAACTTTGAACTGTACAAATGTACATGATCCCTCAATTGTAAGCATTCTATTGTTCGTGGCTTGTTCCGCTCCATTACAACGACGTACTCAAAATGGATCCTTGATTTGAAAATGAGAAAACATTTTGTTGAAATATCAAACTGTCTCATATAAGATGGAAGGGGTAACATAGTAAATAACTTTTTGAATTCTTTTACGGTATGTTATCATGACCTTATACGTTACATCTTTTAAATATATAGAACCAGATCAATTTATTTGGAGAGTGTACACAAATATATCGTATAAGGGGAGGAGACTACAAAAAAAAAAGACTTGAACAAATCATTTATTATGGTCCATATTCTCTCTTATAAACCAATATCCGTGCACATTTCCATCATAATTTCGATCAAACTCTATCATTTTAACACAAAAAAAACTAATGTTACTTACCTATCATTACCTGTAAAAAACAAACATAAGAACTTAAAATAATTTGGTGCCACTGGTGAAAGGAATCACAAGCTGTAAGTATGGTCCACTTCAAAGACCCGTATTTGTTATAAGAAATGATGGAGTACTCGCTGCAAGTTGGAACATTATTGGGAACAATGGTGAGATTTCTCCATTTTGAAACATGTGGGAAATTTATTGTTTGGTGCCATGAAAATGCCACATCCTATCCCAAACATAAATAATCGCAACTTCCAGATAGTGAACACTCACTCTTGTACAACTTTAGAGTTGAAATTGAGGCTCTCACGCCTAAATCTAAACTCAGAAAGGAATTACAACTTACCCCATCAGACGTTCTCTTTTCCAAAGCAATTAGATGGCTGGCTCTGAAAATGGAGCGTCAAATTGCGATTCTGTTAATAAGAGTTGTAAATATCGAAGAAGAATCTGGAGATTCCATGAATGAATGAATTGTCTTATTTGGATTTGAAATTAGGGCTTTTGATGTAGGGTTTTTTTGCAAAACTATCCATCAAATTCTTTTTTCTTTGCCATATACCTATCCATCAGAAATTGTTAGAAAAACTGTAAAAAAACTAAAAAAAACTGACAATATCTTTATATTTTATATTTTATATTTGTTCTTATACAATATCCAAAACTTTACATTTCTCTCTCATCTTTTCACGATAAGACGATCAACCCTCATGACTGTATGATATGCCACCAAAAGGTGGGTTTTCGAAAATGCTCTTGAACTGCTTCATGGTAGTAGGCTACTGACTCATCCGTAAACAATTTAAACAACCCAATTTCTTAACTTAAGGTGATTAGATTACTTTTCGCCCTATGTTGTCACAATATGTGACATCGTTGGTTCCCAAACGAGTAATNTCCGAGCAATGCGACCGCAGCAGCGCCTGCGATTAGATAGGTTGTTCCTTCTGCAGAGACATCGCCGGCTGCAGCGACCACCGTCAGATTGTTACTGTTTCTTGAAGAAAGCTTAGGTTTGGAGTGGTGATTAAATGTATGGAGAGATGGAGATGAATTCTTCGCGGCGAAAACGAAATGAAATTGGGGAATTAGGGACGCCATTTGGATTTGAATTGGATTGTGAAATTAGAAGTTTGATAGGCATCACTGATTTTATGTTATGGATTGAAATGGATAAGGTGGGTTCCACTTTGGAAGCTTTGATCCTCATATTTGAGTTGTCCAGTGTAAGATTTTGTTAGGTATTATCCATTCGGTGATAGCTGATAATCGATCGACGAGAAGGATTGATCTGGAAATAGTCAATGGTACGACTAGTTGGAGATGATGGATATCGAGATGAAAATAGTGGAGTTTGGTGATATGTTGTGGGTGTGGTAATGTGTAATAAGATATGATAATCGTGAATTTTTATATATATTCAGTAAAATTATGGTATTATAATAGTGATTTATATAAAAATATTAATATATACTTATATATAACAAATAATAAATACAATTATATTGTTATGGTTAAAAAACCGGGGTATTAACAGTCGTTCGGTTCGTTGCAAGACGAACTCGGTTGTAATTTATTTAATGTGTGAATGATGGTTATAAATCAAATATAAAAGAGACAATGCAGTTTTAGAGTGGAAAACCTCAAAGCTGAGGAAAAAACTACTTGACCAAGAGTTGGAAATGCCTTTAGTCGATTCAATAAACAAGATACTAATCACAAATACCATGTTTGTTCTTTAGACAACAAGGGGAAGAAAGCTTATCGAAAATAAATCGATAGATAGCTAAGTAAGAGAACTTGCAAGGAGAATCGGAAGAGGATCATTTTTTTTGCATTCCAAATGTCCTTTTTATATGCCTACTGTGCTGCGTGAACAGTAAGGTGTCGTTTTGTGCTTGTCCTCTACGGCTAGGTCTGCTCATGTCAGACGGGACAACCGCCGGGCATGACTTCATAGGGCTACACGGCGCTAGGCCTTTTGGCGCTACTAGCCGGCTATCTACAGCCTAAGGAAGGCTCGTACGACTCCGCCAGACCACACATCTGGCAGAATTGTCAGAGGTTGTCGTCGCATGTTGAGGAATATGGATGGCTCGAAGCATGGCCTGTGAAGTGTGGACCGATCGGTCCTGGTGAGGGGGAGAAAGCTGGGCCCTATCGATCGGGACTCGACTGGCCTGGCTGGACCGTCCATTCATGTGAGCTGGATCTGGGCCTCCAAGTTCGACTTATGTTACTTGGGCTCGTCTGACTAGGCTTGGCCCTGATCAGGTTCGGGGTACCGGGTTCCGGGGATCTCATCACTAGCCCATCGGACTCTATCGCCACCATGGTGGTGATGTGAGTTCGATTATCAGATTGAGAGTGTTTGAGGCAAGAGTTCCCGATTGCAACAACGGAAGATTGTACCCGAACTGGTTGTAACGACGTCCTTGGGGACCGATCATGCACTTAGAAATTTTAGAGTGTGAATTTTCAAATTTAAATTCGTAACGGTTGAGGGTAAAAACGCAATTCTAGGCTCTATAGTAGCCAGCGTCTTTCCGTATTCTAAAGAGGGGACAGACTGTCAGACTGCAGCCGCCTGCAGTAATGACGTGTCGCCCTGTGATTGGGTAATGCGTTGCTATAAAAGTCGGGATTTTTGCCCTGTGCAACCATCGTTGTAACTTTGCGAAAAACTCTCCGAACCCAAGAATTTTCTGGCGATTTCGCTCGACAATCTTCCAACTCCAGTTCTCTCCCAAAACTTAAGGTAACCATCCATGGCACATTGTAGGGCTACATATCCAGTTGTTTCTGAAATGGACCTCGAAGTATTTCGGGCCAAATTTTTAATCCCTACCCATTATCCTATTTGGAGGGGGAAGGAAGACGTTCCATGCTTCCTTCCCGCCGAAATGATCGTTCCGGATAAAGCCATACCCGTTAGCTATGCCTACCTGAGGTCCGGTCTGCGTTTTCCCCTTCATCCTTTTGTCGCAGCCGTACTCCTGGAGATCCACTGCCCAACCTTTGCTTTTTTTCAGGGCAATTATGTCTATATAATCGCCTTCATTTTCTACTGCTATAAGCAGAGGGTTGAACCAACCCTTAAACATTTTTTCAACTTGTTCCTGGTGGGATCCCGCAGGGGAAGGAGGTTGTTAGGGGGTCGCAGGTTGTATTATCTAGCGACCCGAACGAAGGATTGTATTATCGTTGACAAGGAAGATTCCTTTCATGAATGAGAATCTTGCTATGTCTGGATAGACATCCCGAGGAATGACCTGTTGAAGGTTACATTCTTAACCTCCCGTACCGACATCGGGAAGTTGGACCGAAACCGGTTCAACCCATCCCGTCAGGATATTGCCAACACCTTGGCAATGCTTTCTCCTCCCGAAAGGCGTCTTAAACGAATGGACATACTTCGGGAGAAGAAGTTGCTAGAGATCGGGGTAGCAGGTAGAACTAGTGTCCCTGCCCCGAAGGGCATCTTCTCTAGCTCCGACTCGTCGGGGTCAGAAGAATCGGGTACGACTTTGGCATCCTTTAGTTTATATCTCCTGATCCTTATTATTTTTCTTTTGTAGTTTCCACCGATTCAATGTCTAGAAACCGACTTGCCGCGCTGGCCGCTGCTGCAAAGGCCAAAAAGGACGCCCAGCTGCAAGCGTCCAAGCCAAAGCCCAACGCCGCTGCTGGGTCTTCACAATCCGCGGGCAGCTCCACCAGCCAGAGGCCTGATCGATGGATGAGGTGGACGAGGTGATTTCTAAAAGAATTCGCTCGTTAGGCCTTCCCGCTATGTACAGAATCGGGAATAACTTCCCTCTGGATCTTAACGTCGTGCGGTTGTTGTTGTAGAGGTCAATGCGGGTGGAAGACGTCTGCCCATCCTGCAGTTTAGGGGACAGAGTGTCGAAACCTCCTGTCTCTGTGTCGACGAGCAAGCGGGGCCCCGAAGAGGAAGCCCCGAAGCAATATAAGAAGTTGCGGTCAGCTGTGAGTAGACCTGCTGTCCCGATCCCGGTGAATGGGATCACCATCGGGGAGAGATCGGCCCATTCCTCGTCGAACCCCGAGTCCGTTCGGGAGGCTTTTCAGGAGATGGTAGCCTCCGTTTCCAAAGCCCGGGGACCGAAAATGATCCCCCCTTCATGGAAGGACTCCGCTCTTGAAGAATACCGGCTCTTGGGGAGAAACAACCCGCCCGGTATCGACGGCGTACTTCCTGGCCTGGTGCTATCCTATTTGGAGTGCCAGGCTGTGGTAAGCTATCTTCAGCTCTCGCTGCCCCGATCGGGTCTGTGCTTATACCATAGTTGTTTCTTGCAGGCTTATAGAAGAGCTCTGGAACTTGCCTCTGCCGTCCAGCTAAGCCGAAGCATCTCTTCGGCTTTTGAATATTTGGAGAGTCGACTTGTCTTAGCTCAGCGGCAAGTCAAGATCAAGCAACAAGAGTAGGAATCGGTCTGGGCCGATTTGGATCGCTTGAATGGAGAGCTGCTTGGAGCGGGCACTGAGCTTTCAATAGCTACCTCTAAGGCGGGAGAAGCCCAAGCAGCTGCGAACTCCGCGACGGCCCGCGTTTTGGAACTAGAGCGTCAGATTCAGGAACCATATGACGAAAGCAACAGACTTCTCATTCGGTTCAAAGAAGAGAAAGATGCCTTAAGGGAAGAAAAAGAGGCATTGAAGGAAGATTTGGTTAGGGTTCAAAGAGCAACTGAGGGCGCGGTTCGGGAAGCCCTTTTGGGTTTTGCCCGATGGTCCCTGATGTTTGCCTTAGCGGCAAACGTTTATGGATAACATGAAGGACCAAATGATCATCAAATTTTGTCTGGATCCCGAAGATGAACGTTGGGAGACGATCGATCCCCTAACCAAAGATGGAAGCTTCCGTGAGATCCCAGAGCTGGAAGAACCCCCGCTGGAGAACGATCCCAAGTATCCACTCTTTGACCTGATGGAGAGATCGGTCAATTAAATAGTTGAAGAAAGGGGCAAAAAGGTAGAGGATCTCAAGGCATGGATCGCGGAGAAGTCTGGAGAAACAGACAAGGAGGAAGGATAGATAGACTAGGTTTTTAATTTTCTAGTCCATTCCTTTATGTATTTGTTTTGTAAACTCCGTTTTTTCAATAGAATAATTTTGCTAAGTATAAGCTTGGGGTTCAAGCTGAACCCGGACCAAACGGTCCTCTCAACTTAACTTTGAGTTCTGTTGGGTTTAATAAGTTAGGGGATTCCAACTGCGCCAACATACCACATTTGAATCCGTCCCTATAAAAAATTATGACCTTGGTGGTGTTGCATTGGTTCTTTATAAGTCCCATGATAAGCTTAGCCGAAGCCCTGGTTCTAAGGACAGTCCCATTGTGAGCTTCGGCATGCGCTTTGACTGGCTAACTCTGTCATTGTTATCTCGTTCATGGCTAATCACAAGAAAGCATGGCTGCTTCTAGGTGGTGGGTGCCGTCGAAGGGGAAATTGAGTTCGTAGTGAGTTCTGGGAGTTTTGCGATCCATCTAAGTACTCAGCAAGCGTGGAATCAACTGACTCGTCAGAGCGGTCACACTACTTGGCAGCCTTATGGATGGACCGCTACAGTCACCAGTCCAAACTCGTCCAGAAAATTCAACTTCAAGATCGGTCACTCGCCTAGTTAGAAATAGTTTGTATTGCACCCATTGTAACTTATTCATGTGTGAGAAACATTTTACAGGTTAGAATTGCCAAATAGCGTCAGATGCTTTATATAAAATATCGCCTTAGGTTCATAACATTCCAGGCTCGAGGGATCTCACTTCCATCCAAAGTTTCTAACTTATATGCTCCAGCCTCTATGTTCTTCAGGACTCGATAGGGACCTTCCCAATTCCTGTCCAGCTTCCCAACGTTTCTCTGAACTCTCACATTCCTAAGAACGAGGTCGCATTCTGAGAATTCTCTGGGCATGACCCGTTTGTTATGAGCCCGCTCCATTGTTCTTTGATAGGCACACATGCGCACATAGATGGCATTCCTTTTCTCTTCAATCATTTCCAAATCTAAGGATCTTCGCTCATCGTTCAGATGCTCGTCGTATTGGGTTATTCGAGGTGATCGTATGGCCACCTCCATTGGACTGACCGCTTCGGATCCGTATACCAAAGAAAATGGAGATTATTGGGTCGTTGAACGGGGAGTAGTCCGGTAAGCCCATAGAACTTCGTATATGTGATCTGGCCACTTTCCCCCAAAATCTTCCAACTTAGTTTTTAATCCCTTCAAGATAACTTTGTTGGATACCCCTGTCAATCCGTTAGTCTGGGGATGAGCCACCGATGAGAAATGCTGAGCAATACCCAATTTGACGCAAAGATCCCGAACGGTTTTTTCGTGGAATTGAAGGCCATTACCTGATACAAAAGCTCGAGATACTCTAAAGCGGCTTATGATGTTCCTCCATAGGAAGTGTTTCACAACCTTTTCGGAAATAATAGCCACCGCTTCAGCCTCGATCCACTTTGTATAATATTCAACTGCCACAATGCAGAACTTTTGATGCTGGACCGATCGAGGAAACGGTCCCAAGATATCAATCCCTCATCTGTCAAATGGACAAGGAAGTGGAGTTATTGACAGGGATGCTCCTGGCAGTTGGGGGACCGGAGAATGGTGTTGGCAAGCAGCGCAAAATCTTGTGTACTTTTTAGCATCCTCGAGAAGCGTTGGCCAGAAATACCCGACCCTAATAATGCGATGATATAGCGATCGGGCCCTAGAATGTATACCGCATATCCCTTCATGAACATAAATCATGACTACCTCAGCCTCGATAGGGGATAGGCATCGCAAGAGCGGTCCTTCAAAACTTTTCTTGAATAAATGCCCGTCATTTAGCACATATCGCATCGCCCGAGTCTCAATCTTTCTGGCATCTGATGCATTTTCAGGTAGATGGCCATCAGTCAGATACTTGACAAAAGGGGCCATCCACGTGGTTTCTACTGGTGAGTCAATGACATTTTTCTTCAAGTCCTGGAGTTCATGGCATAAAGCCCCAACTTCCTCAAACGACTGTTCGGTCACAGAGATTTCGACCGAAGGTCGGTCCTAAATATGGACCGATACTGTGCCTGGTCCAATTTTCGGTAGGCCTGTAGCCAGTCTGACAAAAGCGTCGGCCACCTTATTTTGTTCTCTAGGCACATGGTCAAGTGAGAATTCACGGAACTTTTTTGACATTTTCAAGACCTTGGCATGGTATAGCTTCATGGTTGGCTCATGTGTTTCAAATCGTCATGCGAATTGTTCCACCACCAACTTGGAGTCTGAGAACATTCACACCTTAGCAACTCCCATCTTTTGGGCTAGGGTCATCCCTGACAGCACGGCCTCGTATTCCACCACATTGTTTGTTCCAGAAAACAAGAACTTGACCGCATAGTGGATAACGTCGCCTTGAAGTGTAGTAAGGGTGATGCCCGCTCCCTTTCCCTCGAAGGTTGATCCGTCAACATAAATGACCCATCGGTTGTCCTCTTGGTTCAGAAAGATGACTGATCAGGTCATCTCGACCACGAAATCCGCGAGGACTTGAGCCTTAATTGCCCTTTGGGGAACGAATTCCAAATACATGGAGATTATCTTGATTTTCCACTTGGCCAACCTTTCATTGGAGTCCGCCTGACCCAAAAATGCCTTCAGATGCTTATCAGTATACACATAAACTTTTTGGCCTTCAAAGTAATGCTTAAGTTTGGATATAGCTTTCTGTAAGACCAGCATGAATTTCTCCAAGGTAGTGTATTTGGTTTCGGCTGGTACCAGAGAATGGCTCACGTAATAGACAGGTCGGTAAACGTCATCCCCAATGGTTACCAAAGCTGCGGTGACTGTGGCCTCTGATACGGCCAGATATAATCCTAAAGGTTCATTGCAAGTCGGGCTCACCATCATAGGAGGAGTGCTCAGATAAGTGTTCAAGTCGGAGAATGCCTGATTGCACTCTTCGGTCCAGTCAAGATGAGTGGCTTTCCTTAATACCCTGAAAAAGGGAAGAGTCCGATCCGTGGACCTAGAGATAAATCTGCTCAGCGCTGCCAATCGGCCAGTTAGCCTCTGAAATTCTCTCTTGTTTCTCGGAGGTTGCATGTCAATAATCGCCTGGACTTTCTCCGGATTAACCTCTATGCCTTTCTAAGAAACGTAATATCCGAGGAACTTGCCACTTCGAATCCCGAAGCAACACTTGTTCGGAATTATTTTGATCTTATATTTACGGCATACTTCGAAACAACGAGACAAATAAGGAATATGATTTTCATCATTCATGGACTTGACAATCATATCATCAACATACAGTTCCATAATGTGGCCTATCAAATTCCTAAAGATCTTGTTGACCAACCTCTGGTATGTTGCTCCAGCGTTCTTTAAGCCGAAAGGCATAACCTCGTAGCAATAAACGCCGTCCTTTGTCATGAATGATGACATTTTCTGATATTCCTTAGCAAGGAAGATCTGATGGTACCCAGAGTAAGCGTCCATGGAACTCATCATTGTGTTGCCAGCTACATCATCCACCAATCGGTCAATATGCGGCAGTGGGAAAGTATCCGACTCACAGCTCTTGTTGACGTCGGTAAAATCAATGCACATCCTCCACTTTCATCTGCCTTGGAGACCACCACTGGGTTCGCAACCCATTCAGTGTAGTGAATCTCCATAATGAAACCCGACCGCAGCAACCTGTCCACCTCGATCCGGATGATCTCAATCTTCTCGGGAGAATAGCGTCTCCTTTTTTGCCTAATATGAATTGTTCTGGGCTCAGTGTTGATCCGATAAGCTCACTCTCGGATCGGTCAATCCCCGGCACATCGTCCGGAATCCAAGCGAATATGTCCACATTGCTTCCAACAAGCGGACCAGCTCTTCCTCGAAGGTCGGGGCCAAATGTTACCCGATGCGAGTAGTCTTGGTTGAGTCATCCTCAACCAAGTTGATAAGCTTGAACCCAACGGGTTCCATGGCCTGCCTCGGGTGCGGGAGCTCTTCGTGCAAATCCACCCGAGCTCTCTTGATTGGTGCCAAGGTTCGGCACGAGCTCATGTAGCACTGTCTTGCTACTTTCTGCTTCCCCTTGACAGAAATCACTCCATGAGTGGAGGGAAACTTGAGCATCATGTGGTACGTAGAAGGGACCGCCTCAAACTTACTGAGGCCGGTTCGTCCAATAATGGCGTTGTAAGACAGATCGACTTCAACGACTATAAACTCCAGGGTTTCCGATCGGTCCCTACCTGGCTCCCCCAAAGAGACTTTGAAAAGTATTTTCCCGCACGGGATGACACTCCTCTGGTTGAATGCCCAAAGGGTTATGTTGGCGATAGGGAGATCATGAGCCGCGGCTCCCAGCATCTCAGCCACTTCACACTTCATCAGTTTGCACGAAGCCTCGGTGTCCAACAAAATCCTATGGACCCGTTGGTTGGTGATGATTCCAGTGATGATGAGAGGATCATCACATGGATCGGTAACCCCTTCTCGATCGGCTGCGGTGAAGTTGATATCGCCCTTGAAGGTAGAGGACCGCTCAGCTGATTCATATTTGACCAGCGCCATAGATTCAGAGCTTTCGGGAAACTCTTCACGCGCTGCTCTTTTTCGGTTCCTGACCGACTCATTAATCCTTATTCCGCCGGAGATAACATAAATGTCTCCGGCGACCTCTCTATCTCTAGGCACCTCCTCATTCGGGGAGGTTGGGTGCACACTTCAGTAGGTGGGGAAGCTGCCTGCTCCCGCCTTTCACCATCATTTCGCGGGGCTCTACCTCCACGGCCCCGCCATCTCCTCCATCGGCCCTGGCCACGGTTTTCTTAACCATAATGGCCTCTATCCTGTTAGGGTTGGAGGGACTTTCGGTCTCCTGCCCGATCGTTGTAGTGTCGGGGTTGGCCCCGATTATCTCTCACCCTCGGCCTGTGAAGATCGTTACATTGATGGCTCGTTTGGGGAGAGTCCGCTCGCTTGCCCCTATGATCAGTATGATCTGGCTTTTCCTTATTCATTGCCACAGCCGCTCCATCGTCACCCACAGTAGCGGGCATTTCAGCGTCCGGTGATCGCGGTTGTGATGCAACTCACAATAGACCCGATTGTCCTCCTTCTTCGGGGGGACAATCTTTTCAGCCACAACCACAACTTCCTGCGACTGCCTCTTAGGGTAAGACACCCTATGATCGCCTACGGGATCAGAATTCCCGCTAGGCTTTCGATATCCCGCTCCCAACGCTTTTTCCACCTTGATATACTTGTTGATTTTCTGAATGAGCTTTCCCAATGTGAACGGTGGGCTCTTCACAAGGCTGGCCGAAAGGCCGCACGGTCCCAAGACCTGTTGCAAGATATCAATTTTATCTTGGAGCTCCAACTTGATACCCCGAGTAGTTCTGTTGAACTTCTCCATAAAAGAACGGAGACTCATCTTTGACGGGATATATTTCAAGTCGTATAGTTCCTGCCTACTTCGAGGCGGTCCTACATTTGGAGCAAACTGCTCCGAGAAAGCTAGGATGAATCCGCCATGCGACTGTATGGATCGGGCCGGTAAGTTCTTGAACCAGGTCCGGGCATCGCCCTGCAACCCTGCCGCGAAGATGCGACACTTTAGTGAGTCAGAGGCCCAAACGGTCCCAATCCTCATCTTGAAATCCGTGACGTGATCGATCGGATCACCGTCGCCTCGTAATACCGACAACCCTTCGGTGTTGCGGTTGTATCAATCGGAGACTGCCGCCCAGATCTCTGTGGAAAAAGGGAGCATCAAATCTCCCAACGCGGCGGAGATACCTTCAGATTGTTGGGATGATGTCTGGGCTACATGCAGATTATGCCACCAGTCATCATCCTTGCTCCGCCTAATCGGGGCATCCATGGCCCGATCAAATAGTCCAGGATTGCGTCACAGTTTAGACCTGCAATCCCTCTGTGTTCGCAGGGTCTCTAACTCCCTGGTAAGTTTGTCGATGCATTTCTGCATTTGTTCCTGGTCCGTCCCAGGAACGAGAGTTGGAGTTCTAATTGGAGGAGGTGGAGTAGATTGGTATCTCGGCCTCCTCATTGTTACTCCGCGCCTGATAATCTCCTCTTCATCGGAGCTCTGCGCGTTTGGGTCGTTTTTGTACCCTCTGCTTGCTGTAACATGGCTTGTGATAGCCGGTGGTTCTGTTCCACTCCTCTCCGACGTAACTTCCATTATAAGTTTCCTGGCAACAGCTTCTAGGTCCTGCAAAGAGAACGTTGACGCTGGAAGGCTGCTGGGAAGCGTATCACTATCGTTCGTCGAAGTTCCAGTTGCCCTGCCTTTGATTATCCTATCCCGGGTAAAGACCTCGAATGGGGATTAGAAAATCGTCTCCACGAACGGCGTCAAACTGTTGTGGTTCAAATACCGATGATGTCAACAGTAGTCTAGTTCGTTGCAAGACGAACTCGGTTGTAATTTATTTAATGTGTGGAGGACGATTATAAATCAAGTATAAAAGAGACAAGACAGTTTTAGAGTGGAAAACCTCAAAACTGAGGGAAAAACCACTTGACTAAGAGTTGGAAATGCTCTTTGTCGATTCAATAAACAAGGTGTTAATCACAAATACCATGTTTGTTCTTTAGACAACAAGGGGAAGAAAGCTTATCGAAAATAAATCGATAGATGGCTAAGTAAGAGAACTTGCAAGGAGAATCGGAAGAGGATCCTCTTTTTCGCATCTCAAGTGTCCTTTTTATACGCCTACTGTACTGCGTTAAAAGTAAGGTGTCGTTTTGTGCTTGTCCTCTGCGGCTAGGTCAGCTCATGTCAGGCGGGACAACCGCCGGGTATGACTTCATAGGGTTGGACGGCGCTAGGCCTTTCGGCGCTACAAGTCGACTATCTCCAGACTAAGGGAGGCTCGTATGATTCCGTCGGACCAAGCCTCTGACAGAATGGTCGGAGGTTGTCATCGAATGTTGAGGAATGTGGATGGCCCGAAGCATGACCTGTGAAGTGTGGACCGATCGGTCTTGGTGAGGGGGAGAAAGCTGGGCCCTATCGATCGGAACCGATCGATATGAACAGGTGGTCGGGCTCGATTGGCCTGGCTGGGCCGTCCATTCACGTGAGCTGGATCTGGGCCTCCAAGTTCGGCCTATGTTACTTGTGCTGGTCTGACTAAGCTTGGTCCTGATCAGGTTCGGGGTACCGGGTTCCGGGGATCTCATCAATAATTAATAGAAGTAAAGGTAAATGTGTTGTTTTCAAAATTACTATGAGTCAATAGCTAGTTTTAATAGTTGTGATGAAATCGTGATTTTCTAACGATTATCATATCGTAATTAAATTTATGTTTTGTGTATCATAAAAAATTACGATCTTAACATCGCACGACAATTCACCACCGTTTTAATTGGAATTCCAAACAAACTCATTGAGTGACTGCTAATGAAGGTTGAAATGTTATTTTAGAGTTTCATTAAATTGTAGGAATTCAACTATTATTGATTAAAAATATAAGGATATTAATTGTTGTGGTTAGAAAACCAGGGGTGTCAACAGTCGACCGGTTCGTTACAAGACGAACTCGGTTATGATTTGTTCATGTGTGGAGAAGAGTTAACGGTTTAGAGGCATAGAAGGCAAAAAGGATTTAGAGTGGAAAACCTCGGAAGCGAGGAAAAAACCACTTGACTAAGGGCGGAAAGAAAAGCCCTTAGCCCTTCCAATAACCGAAAACAGGATCATACAATGCATGTTTTCAGANAAGGTCATAGCCTCCCCTGCGATCGAAGTACATCCGCCCTCTATTACATATCATCTATTCATTCACCAAAGCTGATCGCTATTGCAATAGGCCAAAAAAAAGAGAGAAAAAAGAAAAAGGGGATTACCACAATAGATAACTCTGGTTATCTATATCTTAATGGCTATGACATCCATGAGCTATCATCATCCGCCCTTCACACCATTGATCCATGCCTAGCCTGGTGTTTTTTATTTATTAGGTAGGTTAGTAGTTTAGGATTATTTATTGACTAAATTATTATTATTATTTAGTTAGTACTATTTATGAGTTAAGTTATTAGTTTGGAAATATTTATAAGCTAAGTTATTATATTTAGAGTATAAATTATGGTACAAAGTTTTTAACTCCGCCTATGCAAAATCTGTGATGTTTGCATAGCCAGTCCCAAGCCTGGATGAAGGAGGAGGGAAAACAGGCTACTGAATTTGCTGTTTGACTTCTGCTCTTAAATTTTATCAACTGTTGATGAAATACTTAGTTGCTATTGTTGTTTCATGAAAATGTTGGCATGTTTTAAAGAAAAGGGTGATTTGTATTGCTACTAATATGCATAATGTTTTTTTAATATCCTAAACTTGGTTACATATGATTGAGTTGCCATGCGACTAGTCCTTGTAGATCAATGCATCTGTTGACTAAGGAAGAGAGTCGTAGAACTAGAAATACTCCATTTCAATATTTGTGGTTTTGTCTATTTCAGTTGGAATTTTGAGTCAAAACTTATAGTGGGAATGATACCCGTTTTGATTGCAGTTCCAATATTATTATCAAAACTTTGCAGTTCCATCTTGAATAAACTTTGCTCTGATACCATTACCAATGTGCAGTTATGATCAAGAGCTTTAGCACCTCATCAAAGGATCTGATACTTGTAATGTTTACCAAGCAAGCTGTTTGATCTCGAGCATGTCCTAGAGCTCCTAAATCAAACTTACTGCTTGATAACTATTGGAATTATAGAGTATGGTCAAAATAAGGACGGGAGAGTGTGAACGAATGGGATTAAGTGAAAGAACTCACACATGTAAAAGATTTGAACAAGTCTTTTATGTCATTGAATTCACATCCTTATAAATTTAATCAATCTCACTTCTTTAAACAATGCTGGACAAAATCAACAATTGCATCATATCTAGATTGAGAGAGATTCCCTTCATTATCGAACCAATCTCTTCAATTTCGTTAGCGATGCTCTTTTTCAATGGTAATGCATAAAACATCTATGAAAGCAATCAGATTTCTTGATTTAAGTCTAGTGAGAGAAGAACTTATACTATAATAAAAATAAAATTATATTTATTGTGAAGTTAATATTTTATTAGGATTATATCGCATATTAATATGAAGTACCATATATCTAGTAGTTGGTGTTTTATATATTAGATATTGTATTTTCCATAGAATAACATATAATATAGATTTAAAATTGCTAATTCAATCCAATTTTAAATAGATTATCGTTGAATTTACGCCTCCTCCAAATTACATAGGCGATCAATTTTTCATATGTATTATATTTAAGTTGCATCATTCTTCCACGGTTGTGCAATTTAACACATCCAATGAGCAATATTTAGATGTATTTTTAGAGAAATTAAAATTGTACTTGAATGAGATATCCGTACGTATGAGGTCGAGTAAACCAGCTTTAACTTATCCGCCCCCAGAAAATCAATCAAGAGAAACGCTACAATGAAGTGCAGTGGTCTCGATGAGACAAGATCATGCTTCAAGTGGATATGGTATCGATCGGGTCTGCGTCAAGAGAAACAGAGCGAGTCTGACGAGAGTCAACGTAATGCACGAGTCTTAAGAGATTGAGTTTGTTTCGTATGGCGGTGGTAAAGTGCAGTGGGTTGTGGTGAGGTGTGGTGATGTGTAATAGGATAAACTATGGTAAGTTGAATGCATTTATTGATGAATGTGATTTTATTAAAAATACATATTTACCCTTAAGATCAAGAAATATAATCTACTCAAATTAATCTATTTATATTTCTTAACATTGAAGATTGCATTAATTTTACATCAATTTTCAAACTATAGATAAAATTGATACTTCTTGAATTATTAACGAAAAACCAAAAATCATACTTACACAATTGAAAAATACATAAGAGGATATAATCTTGTCTGAAAAGTCATTGAAAACGAGACAATTTGTCATAATGAGATAAATCCAATGTTTTCATACTGATCAGAACGGTATATCGATCGATACCAAAATTATAAAATAATAATATTTTGTTTTTTACAATTTAAAATATTAATATTTTATTAGGGTTTGACCAAAACTCGAGATCCGACCCTAAAACATGATATCGGATGGTACCAATCGGAATACCGGCGGAATATCGATTGATATAACAACATGCGATAAATGTGATAAAATGAAAAACACTAAGTAATATGTAGGATTAATAAGAGCATTTTAGTCTTTTACAAATCGTGTTAGGATGACAACTGCTATTAGCATCGGTGACCAAAACGCAAAAAAATAAGGTTGAACGCAACACGATTTATCTTATATTTTGAAAAACCACGTTTTAGGAAATTGCGTTCGACTCACTTGACTTCTCACCGCTATCTCAAACAAACCCATTGAGAGATCGTTATTGCATTATATGCAAATAATGGTGATGTTGCCGATTTCTATGACCTCAGTCCTCAACAGCTGTTAGATGTAGAGATTGGGGAGCAAATAAAATATAATCAGTCCTAAAGAATTCTATAAATATCAATGTTTTAAATTTCCGATATATCAATCATGTATACCGAAAATTTCGATCGTACCGGCCGGTACGGGTTTGTGGGATTGGTCGGGTTTTATTTAAAAAAATAAATATTTTATAATTTAATTTATTTTAATATTCCGGTACATATCCGGTATACCAGAGACATAGTCGGTATACCAATCCGATGAGTTTGTCCGATCCTACCGGCCGGTACTGGTTTTTAAAATATTGATAAAAATGAGACTGGGGATCCTGATTTTTGGTTGCTAGATCTTCTTCCTGGATCATAAACATTGATCATTTATGATTTCTCATTACCTTAGATTGCAAAAGACAATTTAGCATCTAAAATTCGTTTGCTAAATATTTTCTTTTATAGTTCATTTACCGATAGTCTTTTCTTTTAATACCGTGGTTTTTTCATCTTTAATGGATTTTTCCACATATATATTTTGTGTGTTCGTCTCACATTCCGGCCAAATTGTCTCCACAAACCACTAAATCTAAAATCCGATTTCACAAGAAGTACTCTAAATCATATGACTATTAATATCATTTGAAAAACGATAATAACATAACTCATGAAATGCTTGAAATTCAATGTTGGGGATAATATGTGTGAACAACCTCAGATTAATTAGAACCCAAAAATAAAACAAAAAGAAAACAACAACACAATAATTTTTAACGTGGAAAACCCAAGGCGGATGAAAAACCATGTGATCGGTGGAACGGTCAAATTCACTATTGAAAGAATTGCAACGGAGTTCTCTATGAAAAACTCCAAAGAATGAGATTTAGAATACCACTTATGAATTACAGGACATATATTTATATGGAGAATATTAGAAATTTTACAAACGATTTCTTAATATTCGTTTTATTCTATTAGCAGAGATATATCTCTACGATATTTTCTAACTGAATTTTTAATTGATTTTCACATTTTTATGAAAATCAATTAAAGATTTTAATACTTGGTCTAATATATCATAATCATAAGTTTCTCATGGACCGGGTTCATCAACACCGATCAATCATCAACACCAATCTCCACACACACCACAAACACTGTGGCAAGGAGATCTTTAGGTGAAGTAATTGACAAAGTAATGGCCCATATATTTGTTAATGCAATATGTTAATTTCATTCATTTATTTAACCTATATCATTAAACAATGTTGTGTGTGATCCTAATGACTAATTTGGTCCAATGATGATGTTAACTATTCATTATTATTTTAGGATTGTCTGGAGAATCTAGTCTCATCAACAGATGCATAATTTTTAAATTAAAATATTGTAAATTTTGTTATTAACAATAATCAAGCATATGACCTTAAATATTTTTCATTTACTAACAACTAACTAAACTATTTGAATTAGTGTTACAAATCAAGACACATTACAATTTTAGAAATAAAGACAAGTTACATAATAACTTCATATTATCCCTAATACATAAGAAAAATTCCAATGTTTTAAATTTTGGGTGTATCGGAAATTTCGATTGTACTGGTTCTGGCTGGTATTTTACGGTACTGGTTTTTTGCTAGTCGGGTCGAGTTTTATTTTAAAAAATAAAAATATGAATATTTTATAATTTAATTTATTTTAATATTGTGTTACAGATCCAGTATATATCCGGTATACCCGATAAATATCCGATATACCGATCCAATGAGCTTGTCTCGCATACCGGTCGGTACAATTTTTTAAACATTGAAAAATTCTCAGCTTTTTTCATAATGTCACTTGGCCTTTTCAAAATCTTTGAAACCTAGAAGCTCAACACTTTAGTTTCTTGCTTACACTTCCACGAGGTCACCGGAACTTTCGCCCGAATAAGCCATTTGTTCATCGCAACAATGGATCCCTTTTGCTTATGCAGATTTCTCATTGTAATTTTATCAAAATTTAAGATTTAAAAAAAAATCAGATATGCAAATTACAAAATACCAAATTTATGATTTGGTATACCAAATTTATTATATTTTTGTAATAAAAAATATTGTATTTTTTAGTGTTGAACCTAAAAATTCAAGTTTCAAGTAGACATTGGGGTACTACTATATAAAATGTCAGTAGGGCCAAAAGTTGACGTGATAACGAATATAAAACATTATTTTAATAAATATGGTTTAAATTAGTTACACATTGCACATGTTGGACTCCTTTATTAAATATAAATAATAAGAGCACTTAGGGTAAGCAATATAATAAAAATCGGATCGGTTTAGTCGATCGATTCATGATCAATTCAACCATGAACCAGCCACAATATTGAATTGATTCATAAAAAAGTGTAAAAACCAAAAAAGATTAGTCAACAACTAAAAACCAATTTAACCGCTATAAAATTGATAATCCAGTCAATAATGTTTTTATTTAAAATTTTTAAAAATATATTATATTTATATCTGATTTCATCAATTTTGACAATATACAATAATGAGCTTTTTGAAATTTAAATGTACTTCTTTTTTAGTATATACTTATATGTTTAAATTATTTTATGTTCATAAACCAGGTCCAACCCGATCGGACCCGTATTCTTCTTGCCCTCCCTAAGACAAACCGCTTCTCAGGCTACCTGTAATATTATCNAACTACAAGTATGTTTCTTTCAAGTGCAGCATCAAAACGGGAACTATCGCATGCCATTGTTCCACCAACAATATAGTAAGCCACCTCAGTTGTTGTAATGTCAATAACACCCTAAGCAACACACATATTCTAATAAGCAGCGAAAAATAAACAATATTTTCAAATTTTAGTCAAGAATACAGCATTTTTCATGTCAATTAACAGCTTGTTGACATAACAGTTCAATTCATGTAATAGCAATCAGCACACTTTAAGCACAAAATCTCCACATTCAGTATCAAAAGTTAAGAATGTTAGATATGCATATATATACCTTCAAATCAGACAAAAATCTTATATGGAAAAACATGATCAAGCTGATTGTTTAATTATGTAGATAGAAACACAGAATTTGCTAGAAAAAACCTGTATAAAACCTCCTCTAATAAGATCCTCCAAAGCCTTTCCTCCAACCCCAGTGGCATGAAAGACCAAAGTTTCGTAGCCTTCTCGAGCCAATATATCTTTAACAACATTGACACAGGGTGTAGTCACCCCAAACATGGTTATACCAATTGTACCTTTTGCACTTGCAGTAGCTGATAATCTCGATATCTCCAGTTGTCCAAGCACCATTCCAGAAAATGCAGAGGCGGCATTGGACAATATCAATCTACTAACATTATTAATTCCACAAATATCTACAACTGATGGAAATAACACGAGATCAAATGATAACAATGATGTCCCACCACTTCCACCAAGGCCTATTAAACCAGCTAAAGTTCTTTTCCTCTGGGATTCTAGGAGGAAGGCCGTGAACGATTCACTCATGATAGAAATAGCACCTCCTCTATCATTTGGAAGCTGTGCACATTTCTCATGGCATGAAAGAACAACTTCTCTTGAAACAAAATTGAAATCATCACAGATTTCGATATGTTTCCCACCAGTCGATACATCCACGACTGTCACAACCACCTGTGGATGTAAAGATAAACATATGATTAAAATATCTAAGAACCAGAATAACAAGAGTTTCAGAACAACATAAAGTAATTTCATTCCGCGACTAGTTTCAGAACCAGAATAACAAGAGTTTCAGGAATCAGCTTCCTCGTCTTCTCAAAACAGAAAGGAAATTAAACAACTAAAGTTAAATACGTGATTTCCGCGGACAAGGGACGCCCGAGCCTTTGTCCGCGGAACGTATTTCCGCGGAAATTTCTCAAGTGATGGGCGCTGAGATGGCATTGACAGGACGGAGATGTGCGTATTTCCATACGGACATCTCCGCCCGTGATACAACAAAATTGATGTATCACTTTTTTCTTCTGCAATTTTTAGTTTTTTTTAGGGAGTAGCATTCGGGGATTTAGGGCACGCCAGAAGGTACGATAGAATTCCTGCAATTCGCTTTGGCTTTTCTTCTTTCTTTCCTGGCTATTAGGATGGTTTCTTCGTTCTTCGCAGTTTTGTGATTTTCATATTTATTTGTGCATCCGCTTTTTGTTTATCTGCAATTTGGTTTTCATTCAATGGGCGGGGGGGCTTGTTTCTTGATATTGTTCTTTGTGCTATCCGTGATTCTTGCATTTAATTTATGTTTCTTCATATTTTCTTGATGACCCTTCAATAGATTGTTTCTTGGTTTCTTCTTGGCGGTGGGTATTGGAAAGAATGAACTTATCAAAATTTCATGTTTTAGATATATCTGTTGATTTGTGATGTCAATTTTATGATTCTTGGACATTTAAATAAATACAATTTGGTTTCTTGTTTCAGTCTTTTTTCATGTGGTTGTTTTTTACTGTAAACCATAATCTCTAATGGTTCTGAATCCATCTTATTTCATCCACAGGAAAAATGTCATGGTCGATGTGATCTATAGACTATAGGACATTATCCGCCATCCGATCCATCCATGGAAAAAAAATGAAAAAAAAAGGCCATAAAAAGAAAAAAAAAAGAAAAGAAAAAGGCCAAAAAAGAAAAAAAAAAAGTCATAGCCTCCCCTGCGATCGAAGTACATCCGCCCTCTATTACATATCATCTATCCATTCACCAAAGCCGATCGCTATTGCAATAAACCAAAAAAAGAAAGAAAAAAGAGAAAAGGGGATTACCGCAATAGATAACTCTCGTTATCTATATCTTAATGGCTGACATCCATGAGCTATCATCATCCGCCCTTCACACCATTGATCATGGCTACCCTGCTGTTATTTATTTATTAGGTAGGTTAGTACTTTCGAATTATTTATTGACTAAATTATTTTAAGACTATTTATATTAGTTAGTATTATTTATGAGCTAAGTTATTAGTTTGAAAATATTTATAAGCTAAGTTATTATATTTAGACTATAAATTATGGTACAACGTTTTTAACTCCGCCTGTGCAAAATCAATCTGTGATGATTTGCATAGCCAGTCCCAAGCCTGGATGAAGGAGGAGGGGAAACATGATTTTCTAGGCTATTGAATTTCCTGTTTGTTCTCTGCTTGTAAATTTGACTAACTGTTGATGAAATGTTTAGGTTGTAAATCTAAGTTGTTGTTTTATGTAATTTTGGCATGTGTTAAAGGAAAGGGTGATTTGTATTGCTAGTAATATGTATCATGTTGTTTTAAGATCTATACTTGGTTAGGTATGATTGAATCAGAATGCTACTAGTGTTGTATTAAGTTCAACTGGTTATCTTCTCATAGTTTATTGCTCTGTTTTGTTGGAATTCATGAGTCAAAACTCCTTCATCTTGTGGAAATGATACCCGTTTTGATTGCAGTTCTAATAGTATTTTTTAAAACTTGTGTAACTTGAAGAAACTTTGCTCTTAGACCAATTTGCAGTTATCACTTATGAGCAAGAGCTTTAGCACCTCATCAAGTGATCTGATATTGACAATGTTTACTGAGGAAGCTCGAAGCATATGGTTTGATCTCGAGCATGTCCTAGAGCTCCTAAACCAAGCTAAAACCAATAGCAAACTGCTTGGTAACACAATCTCTTATCTGACTTGCTTAAGATAGATAGTCATAGTTTTAATTGAATCTTGCAACATCTCCAAATTTTGAGACGTCCCCTTTAATAGCGAACCAATGTCTCCAATTTCATTAGCAATGCTCTCAGATTTTCTAATGGTAATGCGCAAAATATATGTGGAAGCAATTACGGATGGCAGCACGGATAACCAAATTACCATCCTTAGAAGCAATGGATCACTTGGTGGTTTGATGAAATGGAGAGGGTTAAGTCTAATGTGAGGCTGTTGCCATTTTGAGACTTATAAAACTATATATTTATTATGATGTAAAGATTTTTGAAAATAAATAGATTTTATTTTAAGTTCGTTCGTTCACATTAATGCAATTTAACAAATCCAATGAATAGTATTTAGATTTATTTTTCGAAAAGAAGTTAAATTTGTAATTGAACGAGATATCTGGATCAGGTAGGTACGTATGACTTCAGATAAGGTTCGAACACAAGAAAACTAGTCAAGAGAAATCCTATAATTACTGAAGCGGTCTTGATGAGATAATATTAAGTTTCAAGTGGATAAGATGTTGGAATGCGCGAATCTTAAGGGATTGAGCCATTGTTATGGTGTTATATACAAAGCATGGTGATATTACTTTAATTTATTATCTCACTTTGGTTAGATGTGGAGGATGAGTAAGTAAAACACATTTCATCCCTTATAGAACTCTATAAATATGAGAATGCACGAGAAGAAAAGAGATCTTTTGGGATCTTGATTTTTAATTCATGTATTTTCTTCTTGGATCTTAGAGATAGATCATTTATTTAATTTCTCATGACTTATATCAATGTTTTGAAACCCAATCCAGATCGTCTGGGTTAGACTGTTGGTCCGTCAACCAACCCATTGGGGTGGGTGGATTGATGGACCAGTGAATTTTAAATAAAAAATAAAATATATATATTTTTTATATTTTTTTTAAATATATTTTTGAATAAAAATAAATAAATTTAATAACATTTTCAACGTCGATTCGACAACGGTTCGATAACCAATTAAAAATTCTGATTCACTGAACGAACCGTATTTAAGAAGATTGTCTTAGATTCTAAATGGCAATTTAGCTACCTTCCTTTGCTAAATCCGCCAATAACCTATTCAATATAATATATTTACTTTTCTTTTGACATTTTTTCTAGAATTTTCCACATAAAATATTGGAGGACTCTCTATTACATTTAGGTCAAATTGTCTACAAACAACAAAATCTAAAATTTGATTTTACAAATCTTAATTACTCTAAATCGGGTGACTGGTAATAACATTTGAAAAAGTATCATAACAAAACTCATGAAATGCATGAAATTTTACATACCACAACACACGAGACAAGGTAGATCCTTTAGGTGAATTAATTGAAAAACAATGACCCATGTATTGTTTGATGAACTATGTTTTATTTCTTTGATTAAACCTAAATAATTAAATAATGCTCTATGTGATTCTAATGCCTATTTTCATCCAATAATGATTTTTAAAAACTCATTTATTGTTTTAGAGTTGTCCGTGGAAGCTAGCCACATCAGAAATACTATTGAAGTTAGTTGCACATTGCACATGTTTTCCTTTTACATGATGGATTTATTTGGTTGAGTTTTTAAAATTGGAGTATTATGATAATATATTAATATATCTTTATATTTTAAAAATAATAATATTATAATTATTATAAATTAAGATAAATTAATTATTTTCAAAATCGTGATAATATGTTTTAGCAACGTTGATCAAATTGTGATTTAGTAGCGATTTAAATATTTTGCAGCACCCCATCCCACTATTATTTTCATCAGGGAATAAAACAAACCTCTTAATGAGCTCCTTTACCAAATTTAAATAATCTGAACATTGAGTTTAAGCAACAAAATCATAATCGGGTAGATTAGGGCCGACCCGACCGGCCCGTATTGTGCTTCCCTCCCGGAAGACTAAACGGTTTCTCTTATATAGTTTCTTATAGGAGTAGAATTTCGGGATTTAGGGCACGCCAATAAGGTGAGATAGAATTCCTTTCGATTCGCTACAGTTTTTTTTCTTTCTTTCCCTGCGATTAGAATGATTTCTCTTCGTGAGTCGCAATTTTGTGATCTTGATGTTTATCTGTGCGTCCGTTTTTTGTTTATCTGTTAATACTGCAATTTAGTTTTCATTCAACGGCAGGGGGGTCTATTTCTTGATGTTTTTCTTTGTCGTTATCGGAGATTCTTGCATTTGATTTATGTTTCTTCATATTTTCTTGATGACTTTTCAATTGATTGTTTCTTGGTTTCTTCTTGGCGGTGGGAATTGAAAAGAATGAACTTATCAAAATTTCATAATTTGGATATATAATTTCATTTCTGATATCAATTTTATGATTCTTGGACTGAAGCCTATACAATTTGGTTTGTTGTTTCAGTCATTTTTTGTGTGCGTTTTTTTACTGTATACAATCATTTCATTATCTCTAATGGTTCTGAATCCGTCTTATTTCATCCACAGGAAAAATGTCATGGTGGATGTGATCTATAGACTATAGGAGATCATCCGCCATCCGATCCATCCATGGAATAAAAAGAAAAAAAGGCCAAAAAAAGAAAAAAAAGACCAATAAAAAAGAAAAAAAAAGGCCAAAAAAAGAAAAAAAGAAAAAAAGGTCATAGCCTCCCCTGCAATCGAAGTACATCCGCCCTATTACATTCACCAAAGTCATTGCTATTGCAGTAGGCCAAAAAAAGAAAGAAAAAAGAAAAGGGAGATTAACGCAATAGATAACTCTCGTTATCTATATCTTAATGGCTATGACATCCATGAGCTATCATCATCCGCCCTTCACACCATTGATCCATGGCTACCCTGATGTTATTTATTTATTTGTTAGGTTAGTAGTTTAGGATTATTTATTGACTAAATTATTATTATTATTCAGTTAATACTATTTATGAGCTAAGTTATTAGTTTGGAAATATTTATAAGCTAACTTATTATATTTAGAGTATAAATTATGGTACAAAGTTTTTAACTCCGCCTGTGCAAAATCTGTGATGATTTGCATAGCCAGTCCCAAGCCTGGATAAAGGAAGAGGGGAAACAGGCTACTGAATTTGCTGTTTGACTTCTGCTCTTAAATTTGACTAACTGTTGATGAAATGCTTAGTTTCTAAATCTAAGTTGTTTTATGTAATGTTAGCTTTTAAGATCGTAAACTTGGTTACGGCTGACTGAGTTGCAATGCGATTAGTCCTTGTAGATCCCTGCATATATGTTGACGGAGAAGAGAGTCTGAAGAACTAGAACAATGACAAGTGACATTGCATTTCAATATTTTGTGGTCTTAAGTTCAACTGGTTATCTTCTCATTGTTTTTTGCTCTGTTTTGTTTAAATTCGTGAGTCAAAACTCCTTCATCTTGTGTGAATGATACCCTTTTTTATTGCAGTTCTATTAGTATTTTTAAAACTTGTCACTTGAAGAAACTTTGCTCTTATATGCAGTTATCACTTGAAGAAACTTTGCTTTAGCACCTCATCAAGGGATCGGATACTGGTAAAGCAAGGTCGAAGCACATGTTTTGATCTCGAGCATGTCCTAGAGCTCCTAAACCAAACTTAGAACAATAGCAAACTGCTTGATAACATGTGAAATTCTACTCATCAAACGTGTGAAATTGTACGCACATGTAGGTGGAATTTTTTTCCCAAATACCTTTTTTACCTTTTATCCAAGGTCTTAAAGGTGGTTCTAAGAATCTCTAATTTTTAGTGTAGCAAAGGCAATATTTCCCACCCTAATAGGATTTAGGGTTTAGAGAATAAGTTAAAAAGTTTCGAAATTTCTTCAAAAGTTTCGATATTCATTTAGGGTTTATGATTTAGAGAATAGTAAAATGTTTTAAGATTCATTTAGGGTTTATGGTTTTTGGAATAAGTTAACACTTTCGAAATCAATTTACGGTTAAGAATTAAGTATTTAGAATTTCAGGTTTAGGGTTTATAGAATAATTTAACAGTTTTAAAATCTGTTTAGGGTTTACATTTAGTATTTAAATGATTCAGTTCTAGTAGTTTAAAAGCTAGAGAACTTTCAAGAAAAATCTCTTATCTCAGTATTTAATTCTTGAATTTTTATATAAGTCATTCAATTATAGTAGATTAAAGGCTAGAGAGTTTTAAGAAAAATCCATTATCTCATTATATTAAATATTGAATTTCTATATAGTTAAAATTATTAAGTGAATGTTCATCTTTGTTCGAATTGCTTGTTCGAACATTGTTCGTACGATTTATTCGAACATGCTTGTACTTGTGTGAACTTCATCAAAAAAATCATATTTTGTTGTTTTACAAACAAAATCAAAAAAATAAATGTACTGAATAAATTATCAAACAATTATCTTTCATCAAACAAAGAAGAAACTACCTCACTAACAATACAATAAAGTTTTGTAAAAGTTTTTAAACTTAAATATTATAATAATATACTTGTTATGGTCCCTTTTTAGGGGGTACCAACAGTCGTCCGGTTCGTTCAATCAACGAACTCGGTTCTAATTTATAAAAGATGTGGAGAGCGATTAGAAGTTAAAATCAAGAGTAAGAACACAACATATATAGTGGAAACCCCGTAAAATGGGGTGAAAACCACTCGACCAAGAGCCGATTATGCTCTTGGTCTGCTCACTAATGAAAATAAGAGAAGTTTACACACAACAGGCTAATGAAAATGACTACGTATAGAAAGCAGTAAGAATCTGGGCAGCGTAACAGCCTGTTCTTCTGCATCCAAAGGGTCCTGTCTTTTCCTTCGTCTTGCCCTGTATTTATAGAGTTGCCGGCGAGTGTAATCCACGTCCTGTAACCGCCTCTGACAGGTTTGTTAGAGGTTGTTATCGCAGGATGTAAAACGAGGCTGGGACCGATGCGTGGTCTGCGTGATCGGGCCCGAAGCATGATAAACGTGACATGGCCCGAAGCGTGGAACGTGTGAGCCTGTAACCGTTTTGTAACCGTTCGGACCGAACCACGGAGCCAGCTGGCAGATAACGCTTATTTTTACTAAGGTTATCTTCGGTCCTCCGTGTTGAACATCGGGCCGGTCTTCTTAANAGATTCTTACTGCTTTCTATACTTAGTCATTTTCATTAGCCTGTTGTGTGTAAACTTCTTTTATTTTCGTTAGTGAGCAGATCAAGAGCACAATCGGCTCTTGGTCGAGTGGTTTTCACCCCATTTTACGGGGTTTCCACTATATATGATGTGTTCTTACCTTGATTTTAACTTTTAATCGTTCTCCACATCTTTTATAAATTAGAACCGAGTTCGTTGATTGAACGAACCGGACGACTGTTGGTACCCCCTAAAAAGGGACCATAACAATAGCATTGATTTGCAGTCTGCCACGGTTTCTATAATTCGTAGCTCGGTTTCTATAATTTTTTTTATTTTTAATTGTTGTTTTTAATGCCTTTTCGATATAAAAAAAATAGTTGTTCGGTTTCTATAATTATAGAAACCGAGCTACGAAAAAAGCTTGCCGTGGCAGATTGCAAATCAGTGCTATGTTTCTAAAATAAAATTAATTCATGACAAAAACAAAATCAATCGAAAATTAATGCTATTTTTTACGTTTTAATAAGTTAAAATGATATCTAAAAAACTCACCCGTAAAATCACTTCCATCGAATTAAATACAAAACTGTTTTAATACAATTCTAAAAGAGCTGTCAGAATGGTACGGTAGAATNGGCGGTGAGAATTCGTTTTGATTAGTTAAATCGGCCCAACTGTTATCGGGCCTCACCCATCACAGGGTACCCGGTCCTAGAGTTCTCATCAATACTAGTATAAAAATTAATTAAAATAATATAATTGTTCATGAGCGTTCGAATTTGTTCACTAAAATGTTCATGTTCGTTCAAATTATAAACGAATAAAAAATATTGTTCGAACAATGTTCATATTTTTATTCGACGAGCGAACACAATCACATACGAGTCGAACATATACTGTACACGAGTTGTCCTGATCGTGTAACAGCCCTACTTATAACCAAAAAATATTCTTTAGTTGTATAAAAAAATCTTATAAAAAATATACTTCATTTTTAAGTTTTCATAAATTTAAACTTTTAAACATTGTAACTTGATTAAAATAAAATCTAGTGTATAATAAATGGTTNGTGTCGAACGTATGATAGTTTAGTGCCGATCGGCACTATGCTGAATAGTACCGATCGGCATCTTGCTGACCATAGTGACGATCGGCACTATGGTGTTGATCTTGCAGATCGACATATTTTCTACTTGATGACGATCGACACTTCCTTGTACTAGTGTCGGTCGACATGTTTTGTGTTCTCTTAGGGTTTAGATTTGCGTTATAAATAGATGCTGTAAGGGGCCTTGCGCCGACATAAGTTTTTAAAGAAAACTATTCCATTGTCTTCTCCGATTTTAACAATTCCCGTTGAAAGTAGCTGGCACTTCTGATGAGTTGTGCAACGATGATCCATTTTATAATAATCCCGTTGAAAGTAGTTGGAGGTATTTTTTTTAAATCATATTTATATTACTATAATTTAACTTGATACAAAAACAAGTTAAATGTGAAGATGAATATGAAAATCATTACATTATCAAATTTATAAAAAATATACCATATTGATCATCTCATAAAACGTAAAAACCGCATGTTCCAGCATGATTAATCTCATGCAGAATAGAGAAAGTGTCAACCAATAACACTAGAGGGAACTGGATTATTAGAAAGAGTGACAAAAGGAAGTATAACAAATAACAAAATATTTAGTGTGATCATCAAATAGCTGCAGAATAGAGAAAGTGTAATGATATAGGAAAAAAAGCATGCTCATTGTTCATTGCAAATAATGTAACCTCAAAGAATACAACAAACAAACTGTGTCATATCTTATTTGCTAATAATCCATGAGTATCTATAGTAAGGCAATGACATGGATAACCAGCATTCAAGATAGAAGCAGAGAGACAAGTAATTGAGCAATGGAACCCATTTCTTGCTATAGAAGCAGTGCTTTGCATCATGCTTAATGGCGGAGGATTAACACTAACAATTTGTCAATTGCATTAAAATGATAAGAAAAAAAATCTAAAAATCAATTACGAGAGGATAAAAAGAAAAAAACACTGTTCCAGGCACCAAGAAAAAATAAAAGAGATACTCAAGACATGTAAACATAAGCTGGGTACCGTATTAAAATAATACAGCAAAAAAGTAGTCCCGAGCAACAATAAAATTTTAAATAGAAGTCTCAAGACATGTGAAGATAAGAATGTGATACTGCAGTAAAATAATACCGATTTGAAATGAAAGCAAGTAAGTGATGAGAAGATTTTACAAAGAACACGCAAAGAAGAAATGTTTTCTTGAAAGTGAAACTTAAATAAGAAAATCAATAAAAATTGAAACAAAAACTAGTATTATCTTGAAAGTTTCCAGAAATAACAAATCCGGTTTACAAGAAGGGCCATCATATAAACACCTTGCTCAACGGCCATCATTCCCACTAACGGATTAAAAATCCAGAAAAAGTAGCTCTAAGCATCAAGAAAATTTAAAGTTGAGATGCTGAAGATTAGGTAATGTATTAAAATGACACAACAAAAAAGTAGTTCTAAACATCAATAAAAATTTAAATTGAAGTGCTTCCAAAAATTGAGACATGTAAACATAAAAAATTGAGACTCCATAAAATAATACAGGTTTGAAAAGAAAGCAAGGGTAACAAGAAACTTTTCCAAGGAACACGGAAAGAAGAAATAATTTCTTGAAGAACTTAAATAAACATATCGATAGAAAATTGAAACAAAAACTAGTATTATCTTGAAGGTTTCCAAAAATCACGAATCCGGTTTGCAAGAAGAGTCATATAAACACTTCGTTCAACGGACATCATTTCCTCTAAAGGATCAAAAAACCAGAAAAAGTAATTCCAAGCATCAAGGACATGTAAACAAATACTGTATTTAAATAATACAGCAAAAAGTAGTTCGGAGCATCAAAGAAATTTTAAATAAGAGTGCTCAATACATGTAAACATAAAGTTCTGAAATGAAAGCATGGAGTAAATGGATAAAAATTTGAAAGAAAAAACTAATAAAATCTTGAAAGTTTCAGAGATAAGAATCCGGTTTGCAAGAAATGTCATATAAACACCTTGATCAACGGCCATCATTCCCGCTAACGGATTCAAAATACATAAAAAGTGGTTCCAAGAATCAAAAAAATTTGAAATAGGGATGCTGAAAACATGCAAACATAATTTGGGTACTGTATTAAAATAATACAGCAAAAAAGTATGTCCAAGAATAAAGGAAATTTCAAATAAAAGTGCTCGACATGTAAACATAAAAGTTTGAAATGATAGAAAAGGGTAACGAGAAAGTTTTCCAAGGAACACAGAAAGAAAAAATATTCTCTTGAAGAAGAACTTAAATAAGTGGACAGAAATTAGAAACAAAAAACTAATAAAATCTTGAAAGTTTCTAGAGATAAAGAATCTGGTTTGCAAGAAGAGTCACATAAACACCTTGTTCAAACGGCAATCATTCCCACGAACGGATTCAAAATCCATTAAAAGTAGTTCCAAGCATAAAAAAAAAATTAGAGTAGCTAAAGACATGAAAACATAATATGGGTAGTGTATTAAAATAATACATCAAAAAAGTATGTCCAAGAATCAATGAAATTTTAAACAAAAATGCTCAAGACATGTAAACATAAAAGTTTGAAATGAAAGCAAAAGGTAACGAGAAAGTTTTCCAAGGAACACGCAAAGAAAAAATATTTTCTTGAAGAATGACTTAAATAAGCAAATGGATAGAAATTTGAAAAAAAAAATTTATACAATCTTGAAAGTTTCTAAAGATAAAGAATCTGGTTTGCAAGAAGGGTCATATAAATACGTTGTTCAACGGCCATCATTCCCACTAACGGATTCAAAATCCATAAAAAGTAGTTCCAAGCATCAAAAAACTTTTAAATAGGGATGCTGAAGACATGCAAACATAATTTGGGTACTATATTAAAATAATACATTAAATAAAAGTACTCAAGATATGTAAACATAAAAGTTTGAAATGAAAACAAAGGATAACGAGAAAGTTTTCCAAGGAACACGGAAAGAAGAAATATTTTCTTGAAGAACTTAAATAAGCAAATGGACAAAAATTTGAAACAAAAAACCTAACAAAAGCTTGAAAGTTTCTAGAGATAAAAAATCCGATTTGCAAGATGGGTCAGATAAACACCTTGTTCAACGGCCATCATTCCAACTAACGGATTCAAAATATATAAAACGTTGTTCGAAACATCAAAATTTTTTTGAATAGAGTTGCTTAAGACATGAAAACATAATTTGGGTATTGTATTAAAATAATACAACCAAAAAGTATGTCCACGAATCAAGAAAATTTTAAATAAAAGTACTCAAGACATGTAAACATAAGCATTTGAAATGCAAGCATGGAATAAATGGAAAGATTTCCGAGGAATACGGAAAGTAGAAATATTTTCTTGAAGAGCTTAAATAAGCTAATGGACATAAATTTGAAACAAAAAACCTAATAAAATCATGAAAGCTTCTAGAGATAAAGAATCCGGTTTGCAAGAAGGGTCATATAAACACATTGTTCAATGGCCATCACTCCCGCTAACGGATTCAAAATTATTAAAAAGTAGTTCCAAGAATCAAAATAATTTTAAATAAATGTGTTCAAGACATGTAAACATAAAAATTTGAAATGAAAGCAAAGGGTAATGAGAATGTTTTCTAAATAACACGGAAAGAAGAAATATTTTCTTGAAGAAGAACTTAAATAAGCAAATGGACAGAAATTTGAAAGA
Organism: Utricularia reniformis; assembly: GCA_009725065.1. Lineage (NCBI taxonomy): Eukaryota > Viridiplantae > Streptophyta > Magnoliopsida > Lamiales > Lentibulariaceae > Utricularia > Utricularia reniformis. The sequence goes on from RWGZ01001089.1 coordinate 284,330, forward strand.
AAAAACATAATAAAATCTTGAAAGTTTCTAGAGATAAAGAATCTGGTTTGCAAGAAGAGTCATATAAACACCTTGTTCAACGGCCATCATTCCCACTAACGGATTCAAAATACATAAAAAGTTGTTCCAAGAATAAAAAATAATTTAAATAAATGTTCTCAAGACATGTAAACATAATTTGGGTACTGTATTAAAATAATACAACAAAAAATATGTCTAAAAATCAAGAAAATTTTAAATAAAAGTGCTCAAGACATGTAAACAAAAAGTTTGAATTGAAAGCATGGGGTAAATGGAAAGATTTCCAAGGAACACGGAAAGTAGAAATATTTTCTTGAAGAAGAACTTAAATAAGCTAATGGACAGAAATTTGAAACAAAAACCCTAATAAAATCTTGAAAGTTTCTAGAAATAAAGAATTCGATTTGCAAGAAGGGTCATATAAACACCTTGTTCAACGGCCATCATTCCCGCTAATGAATTCAAAATCCATAAAAAAAATAGTTCCAAGCATCAAACAAATTTTAAATAGGATTGCTGAAGAAATTGACTTAATTGACAAAAACAGAGGGAATTACAAAGGCCAAAACGATAACTAAGAAAATGAGCAACTATAGTGAGGTTGCATCAAACCATCCACCAATAAATTAATAAAAGAAATGAAGAAAAATGAAGACATACCATATATTTTGGGTAGTAAAAGGATCATTGGCTGCCATCACATCAATATCATCCCTAGCAGTAGCTATGGGCAAAACAAGTCTCCCTATGCGTCCAAAACCTTCAGAATTCAAATAAGTACACACACAATCAAAGCTCTTCTCATTGTTATTAAAAATTTTGAAAAATTATAAGCTCCAAATTTAAAAAACAGACAGTGAAATTGACTTGTGTACAATGGAAGAGAACTGCAACATACCACTGAGTCCAACCTTTGTTTTCCTGCAGAATAAAACCTTTCAAAAATTGAAAGATGAATAACAATATCAGTTTAAAGGTCTCACGATGTTCGGTTGGAGGNTATAGAAACGGTTATGCGGCATGTTAAAGGGGCGGGTAGCGGTTATTGTTGTAACCGTCTCATATCCGTCCCGTTGGTATCCCTGACTCAAAACTCTTAACGATTATAAGAACATTGAGTTGAATAAAATGTATATTTCTCCATTTTCATTACATTTTTGGATTCTTATCAAATTTCATTTTAATATTAATTTCTAACATTAGGCTATGTTTACACATCGACTTGATTTTTTAAAACAATTTTGTCTATTTATATATTGAAATTAATTTTATTTTAATTTGTACAGAAAAATAGATTTTAATTAGGGATGTCAATGGGTAGAGTTTGGGTCAGGTTTGGTCAAATCCACATCCGTTACACCACTTATAACTTCAAATCCATGCCCTCTCCAAATCCACATTGAGTTTGAATATTCAAATGTATATTATACCCTTGCGAATACCCACCTTACGGTGAATAATCCAACACACGTAAAATTTCAAGTAATAAAAAATATAAATAATTTTTGTTCACTTTTTTCCGAAAATATTTTTTTTTTAATTTCTTTAAATAAATTTAAAATAAAATTTAAAAAGTAATAAATATTATAAAAGAAATTAATTTTATTTATGACTGATATTTATAAATATATCGAAACTTTAAAATAATAAAATAGTACAAAAATGGATATAATCAAAATAACTCTAAATTCAAAAAGTTTGTAAATATATTATCTAATATTTATAATTGAATATGAATCCAAAAGATTAAAAGTAATTATTGTTTGATTTTAAAACAATTGCATATTTATAATTGCACGTTAATGTTTTAAGTATGAATATGTTTGTATTAATCATTTAATGCACTTTTCTATTCCTATAGAGTCAAGATCAGGATGAGGACTTGTTGGGCTGTGACAGATCAAATTTGGCCCATATGTCCCTTATCAATTTAAGATAAATATCATATAATATATAATATTAATATTATAAAAGATCATATCTTTATTTATGCTTTTTGTGTATCAAATATCTAAAGCTAGAAAGTGAAATTTTAGTGGAACGAACGAAATTTTGACATAATTCATGAGTAAAATATATAGATTACAAATGACAACTTGGATTAAATATGAAAATTTATTGTACAATTGTATATTGGGCTTATTTGTTACGGTGGTGGGAAAGTTCGATGGGGTGTGATGGGATAAACTTTGGTGATTTGAATGTAATTATTGTTACATGATTTTAAAAACTGTTTTGTAAAAAACAGTGGTGTAATAAATGTGATTTTATTAAAAATACATATTTACTTTTAAGATTAATAAATATAATTTATTCAAATTAATCAATTTATATTTCTTAACATTCAAAATTCCATCAATTTAACATCAATGTCAAACTACAAATAAAATCGATATTTATTGAATTATGCACGAAAAACCAAATATCATACTTATATAATTGAAAAATGGGCGAGCGGCAAATTTGGTCCCCAAAGTTTAGTGCTTTGGGAAATTTGGTCCCCACAATTTGTGTATTTTGGCAAAATCAGTCCCCAAACAATTTTGTTTTTGGCAAAACCAGTCCCCAAAGTTTTGTGTGTGTGACATAATTGGTCCTCAAAGTTTTAGTGTGCATATTTGGTCCTCAAAGTTTGAGGATTATGACAAATTTCATCCCTAACGCCGTTAAGGTCCCCAAAGTTTGCAAAACGTGGCAAATTTAGTCCCCAAACTTTGAAATGACAAATTTAGTCCCCATATTTTACATAATTCGACATATTTAGTCCACAATAATAGAAAATGATGTTTTTGAAGGCCGATATGGATGTATATGATTGTAATGATACCGAGATTGATGAAATTATCTATGGATACGTACGAAAATTGATTTTTCGTTTTACCGAATGACAAGAATTGTGTATTAATTTGTGAAGACGAACGATACGAAATTGATGCTGGCTATACCGAATTTCTAGAATTGTGTATTGATGATTTGATTTGTGTTTTTTAGAATTTCTAGAATTGTGGCTAAACTATGGTTGATATAATGGCAGCATCAGAAGTCCCTGAAGCAGCCTGAAAAGCTTTAGATTTTCTTTTATTTATGGAGCAAATAACAAATCCACCATGATCAGAATTTTTCCTACACCAGAAATTTGTATAAGTGCACAAATATTGAAAAGAACATCAAAATCATATGTCCAATGCACAAATTATAAGTTTCAAATATTCGAAGTTGACATTGTTTCAAAGTTTTCTTCTGGTTGAATACTTTCTTTTTGTGCCGGTATCACTTGGTTTGGGGATGTACGTCGTGGCGAAATCTGTGATTTCCGAAAGCGTAAACCATGTAGGAGTCATCTGCAAAATTTTAAAAAAATTTGCACCTAATATTCAATCGCTGATAGTGTAAATGAAGTGATCAAACACAGGGATTAGCAAACGCTTATACAGAGACAAAAGCAGGCAAGAAACAATTTATGAAAGCATAAGCAGCTCGGCCCTGCATTGTTCTATGACTCATTTGCTACTTGGTAAAGTGGGACGAAACTTCTCTGGGTAAACAAACAGATGATGAATCATGGAGATCTATGCTTATACAAAGACATAAGCAGACAAGAAACAAATTATGAAAGCATAAGCAGCTCGGCCCTGCATTGTTCTGCGACTCATTTGCTACTTGGTGAAGTGGGACAAAAATTGTCTGAGTAAACAAACATATGATGAATCATGGAACTCTAAACTTATACAAAGAGACAAAAGCAGGCAAGAAACAATTTATGAAAGCACATGCAACTCGCATTGTTCTTGCTGTAGAAATATTTGGCAAAAAATCGATATGCTTTCTACAAACCCAAAAACAAATGATAAAATATAATGCAAACTTCACAAATGACTAAGAAAAAAACTATGACACTGCCAACTTACTGCATTTTAGCTTTTTTTGTAGTATCACCATTAGGCCGTAACTTTCCGAGCTCAACATCCATGTTCTCTTCATCGTCCTCCTCGTCATCTTCTTTGTGTTTGCTAGTAACAGGGGCAGATGTTCCCAAACGTGCTGATTCTGTTGAAACAGCTGAAGAATCTGGATTATGAATATTGCCACCAATCACACCTTTGGTCGAACCAAGGCCTGCAGAGATTTGTGATTCAGTATCATCAAGAGCGACAGGGGACTCAGGAGGTGTCTCCTCTTGCTCCTCAAATGCAATTTCAAACGGATCCTTGGATTTCTTCATAACCCTAAGCACATAAATTTACACCGAGTGCTTTTCACCGAAAACGAACAACAATAAAGTCTGTAGTAATTTCGAAATCCTAATACCAATTAATTTCTCTAACAAATGGAATGGAGAAAGAAAGAACCCGAGTAAACAAATCAAGCTGTTCAACTCCAAGGAACATCGACGAACGAACGGTGCAAGAGGGGTGAAGAGGGGAAAGCTCTAACCTGTTAGAGCATTTCGACAGGTTAAGAACGAACGGTGAAGAGGGGTTAAGAACGAAACCCCAGAGTTCGGCCGCTTGGGAACGAAGTCGCGAAAACTTAACAAAAAGTTAACGGAGTTAGGGTTATTTGGGGATTGATTTTGCCCAAATTAACAAACTTTGGGGACCAAATTTGTTAGTATGTGTAAACTTTGGGGATCGGTATTGCCAATTTTAAACTTTGGGGACCGGTATTGTCTTAATATTAAAACTTTGAGGACTAAATTTGCCGATTTTTTAAACTTTGGGGACTAAATTTGTCAAAAAAATCAAACTTTGGGGATTAATTTTGCCATTCCAAACATTGGGGACCAAATTTGCCAAAATTTTAAAACATTGGGGACCCAAAAGGCTATTTCACCTTGAAAAATAGAGAAGATAAGATAATCTTGTCTGAAAAGTCTTTCAAAACAAAATATTCTGTCGTAATGAGATAAATGCAATGTTTTCATACTGATCAGAACTATCGATCGGTACAAAAATTTTAAAATAATAATATTTTTTTTTACAATTTAAAATAGTAATATTTTATTTTATTAGAGTTGGACGAAAACTCGGGATCTGACCTTAAACGTGATATTACCGATTGGTATATCGATTGATATAACAACATGCGATAAATATGATATAATGACAACCATAAGTAATATGTAGGATTAATAAGAGTATTTTAGTCTTTTACAAAATCGTGTCGGGATGACAGCTTCTATCAGTAGATACGATGAAAACGCAAAAAAAATAAGGTTAAATGAAATATAATTTGTTTTATATTTTGAAAAATTACGTTTAACAAAATTGCGTCCAAGTGAGTCTACTTTCCATCAATATCCAAAAGAAACTCATTATAGATATACAGATGTAAGCAAGTGATAGGTTGGATTTAGCACGCTCAAAAGAAAGATTAGGAGTTTTTTTGACATTTTCATACAACTTTATCATAAAGTTACCTATAGAAATATATATATATAACTTATATAATTACATTATTTAAGAAAACTATTCTTTCACTAATTTATATAATTTATCTATAATACATTTTTTATTTTATTCTATGTAAAAGAACGTAGTGGTGTTTCTCCAACCCTAATATTTCAAATAATGTAAATGTGTGCTCTCAAAATTTATAATTGCATATAAAACCCCAAATTTGATATATATGTGTGGTTGACTCAACAATTTTTAAAAATTGTAAACAATATTCTCTCAAAATTTAACGGATTATCTTTCTAAGTTCCAAAACTATATATATTTGATTATAACTCTCGTTAATATTTAAAATATTATATAGTTTGTATT
>RWGZ01001089.1:290613-309927 GCA_009725065.1 Utricularia reniformis
ATTCTATAAATTTCATATTTTCTACTTATGAAATTATAAAAATAATGTTTAAAATTATTAACACCGTTTGTTTTATTAGTACTTGATTTTCAATTAAGTTATATTATATAAATTGACCAATGAAATTCAATAATTATGCATAAACATATAAAATATTAACACATCATTAGATGATTAATTATAAACATTAGTGATAATTTGAGTTGTCTTATATACATTTAATTAAAGTTTGATAACTACAATTATATATTTTTGCTTAAATAATATATTATTTACAATTTTGTAAATTGAAGAACATGGCTTTATTCATCCGTAAGTTTGAAAGTGTTAGCAAACATCACCCAAATAAATATAATGTTTCTTGTCTTGGAGAAAAAACTCTCCTAATCAGTCACTGATTTCGGAATTCACAGAGTGATTCCTCGATAAGTCCTCGGCTTTACAGATTGTATAGTTGTAATATGCACACCGATATTTTACGAGGAAACCGAAGTAAACTCGAAGAAAAACCTCAGGATCGATCTTCGATCCAATTCACTAATACTTCTCTGTTTTTGACAGATACAATGAAAACGAAATACAAGATGAGCACAGTTTGTAAACAGGATTAGATTCTCGGAGTTTCTTCAAATCTCTCGATGATCTGTCTCTTCAAATCCTCAGTCATGTTCCTTTGGCATCACTGCTATTCCCAGATGATCAGTTTCTTGTATCTCCAAGTGATTTCAGTTTTTGAAACCAAGAGTTGAGTTCTCTTAAAATTGTTTTTCAACTGCATCATTCGTTATTTCATGCATCTGTTTTTATTCTTGTTTCAGGGCCAATGCATGTGACAAACACACTTCTACCTCTTCCAATTTCAGCACTTTTGATTTTCTGCTGAGTATGAGCCAGTGCGTTTGAGCCCATCCCAGCCCATCTATCATCTATAATCCATTCTGTTAATTATTAAGCAAAAGAAAGACATGGCACACATCGTTAGGTTAACGCTTGAGAAACAAAAAAAACAACCCTTCTTTTCCTTAACATCTTGTTGCTCCCCATAAAAATGCCTAGAGAGTTCATAATTACACCTCAAAAACTAGGTTGTGTCAAAGCTTCTTCCCATTGCTATGTTTTCAATTGATGGTCATTTTATGGATCCGATAAGACCATATTCAAATATTCAAGTTTGAAGTTAAGTATGAAAATCATATATAAAATTTACAAATCAATTGCAAAATTAATAAATCTTTTTCAGAAAAAGAAAAAACACTCACGATTTAGGTTGTTTCTAATGATCGTGGCTCCAGATCATCGTTGACACATGTTAAGTTGTGATTTCCAGTAGCAAACTAAAGCATTAATTTAGGGAGAAAGACAAATTTGGTCCCCAAACTTTATACATTTTAATAAAATCAGTCCCCAAAATTTTAAAATGGCAAAAACAATTCCCAAACTATTTTTTTTAGTAAAACCAGCCCCCAAAGTTTTGTGTGTGGCATAATTGGTCCTCAAACTAACATTACGCAAATTTAGTCATCAAAGTTCGAGATTTTGGCAAATTTAGTCCCTAACGGTGTTAATGGTCCCCAAAGTTTGCAAAACGTGACATATTTAATCCACAAACTTTTGAATGACTAATTTGATCCCCAAAGTTTACATAATTCGGTAGATTTGGTCACCAACAAAATAAAATGGTATTTTTAAATAACGGTATATATGCATATGATTTTAACGATAACAAAATTGATGAAAGTATATACAAATACATATGAAAATTGATTTTTAACATGAACGATACCAATTTGTATTCCGAATACAAACACTTAAATTTTATTAATGTTTGATGAGATATATTTGTCGAAGTTCGATATAATTGTTTCCCAAAATTTTTTTTGGCAATTTCCAACAATTTATATTTTAACGAAGACGTTTTGATACCGTTCAAAATATCGGTTCCGCCCCATTTTTTCCGTAACAGGCGGTATACATGTTCGTAATTTCGTTCCGGTTCGGTATGATTATTAAGGTAGAATACCCATACAAAAAAAATTCTTTAGGGAAAAAATTGAAAAAAAATTAATTTTAAAATTTTCGGGTCGGTTGCGTAAAAACCCGGTATTGGCGATACTAATTAATGTTTTTAAAAAAAATAAGTTGTTTTTTTTTAAAATAAATAATTTTAAATTTTATTTTTAAAAAATAATTACATTTTTCAGGTCGATCCGGAAACCCGGTTTCGACTCTAACGGTGAAACTAATGCCGTTAGATTAATTGAGGACTAATTTTGCCGAATTTTTGAAATTTTTGGGACTAAATTTGTTAATATGTGTAAACTTTTGGAACTGGTATTGCCAACATCAAAGTTTGAGGATTAATTTTGTCAAAATGTTAAACCTTGGGATCAAATTTACCAAATTAACCAAACTTTGGTACCAAATTGGTCAAAACGTGAAACTTTGAGAACGAAATTTGTCGTTCAAAACTTTGGGGACCAAATTTGTCATTTTGTGCAAACTTTAGGGATAAAAAACGTCATTTTCTCATTAATTTATTTCAATCGAAAGGTTTACGAAACGACTCCATTTGTCTGGATCCCTACTCACAAGCTTATTAAATTATCTAGGTCATGCTAGTAAGTATTTTATTTAAGTTCTTTTATTTCCAAATTGGCATATTTTGGAAACTATGAACCATTTTTGTAAAACTATATATGAACTACAAATGTCAAATTAAAGTTTGAAAACCAAATTTATCAAAATAATGAAATTTTAAGCTCTAAACACTCCATTTTCTCGTCTCAAAACAATAAGAATATTAATACTATTATTATTTTATACGATTTTTTGTTTTTGAGCTTTTTTAAAAATGAATATAAATACAGTAATATAAATAATATATTATGGTAAATAACATATTTACCGTAATATATACTCTTCAATTAAATATCGTAATATAAATAATAAACTAAATAATGTATAATACTCTATGTTCTGGCCCGGCCTGGTCGGTTTGGACCGGATCCGGGCCCTAAACTGGTCCAGTTAGGAAACAGCGGCCAATTTCACATTCTGTTTTATTTATTTTTTAAAATCACGTGTAACCCATTAATTTTATTTATTTTTTAATCCCTGCATTTAATAAAAACTAAATTAACTGCTACTAATTGGATTAAGGATCTACCCTTCTGCTCGCTTCGTATACTCCGCTATTTCAGTACAAAAGTTTTATTTCTTAAATTTAATATTTCAAAAAATATTAATTTAAATTAAATAAATAAAAATATTTAATAATATATACTAAAAAATGAAAACTTTTCATTAATTGAGACCAAGAATTAATTATATGTTTGTTTATTCTTATTTTCTTAAAAATAATTGTATGATATTCTAACATTTGTGTTTGTATATTAAAATAAATATTTTTTAGAGGAAAGAATTGACACAAAAACTCTGATTTAGGGTTAACATTTTTTATACTAAAAAGTCCTAGACATGAGGAAGATTCATATTTAGATATTGAAGATCTCGATAGATTATGTTATGAAGATTTGTATATTATATTACCCCAAATTATAAAAATGAGAACAACCTTGAACACGATATTCATTTTATTATTCTATTGCATTACACGAACAACTTCTTATAATTGACATACCAATGAATTTTGAATCATTTTCAAGAGAATTTGAAGATATGTTTTGGAGAGAAAAAATTTTGACGACTAGTAAGTCATTCCTTTTTTGTGTTAGAATATGAATAATGATATTTTTTGGAATTTTTATTTTAAATAATTATATTTAATGAATATAAATACAATATACATAATTAAAATAATTAAAAAACATTAAAATAACAAAAACGAGTCAAACGGGTCTCAACCGGTTTGGACCGAACCGAATGGATGACCGGTTCGTATTTCCGGTCCGGTTTTAGAACATAGATAATACTATAAATTTTATGGGAAATTATCAAATTATATTCTCTAAAATTAGATTCTATATTGTATATAACTTTATGAATTATTTCATTTGTAGTATTGTATCTAATAGATTGAGGGAAATATGTATATATTAATTTTTTTATTTCGATTTCATATTCGTCAATTTCGGTAAATGAGATCTTCGGCCAAAATCAAATTTCGAAAACCGATTTTGTAACTTTGGATATCTGATTTAACAAAAACTGCAAACTTAGAAGACCAACCAAATCAATCTAAACTTTAAAATTCGGATGAAAATATGTAATTACAAATTATAAATATTAATTTTACTAAAATTGTAAAAGTTTAAGAAGTAGAGACCTCATTTCTCTAAACTCAACTTATGTATTGTCTTTAAACAATGTGACTGAAATTTATGAAAAAATGTATTTTCAATTTCAATTGAAATTTAATAAATATTTAAAAATTGGGAAAAACAATAAAAAGGGAGAAGTTTACGAAAGTCCGGGATTATTGGCCAAATAGCCCTCCTGCAGGATATCAATTTGTCAAATAGCCTCCTTTTTATAAAGGATTGGTTAAATAACCTTTCTTAAAAAATATGGACCAAATAACCCTTCGTTCTATATTTTAATAAAAATAAATAAATAATATATATATATTATTTAAAAATATATAATAAATTAATTATGATACATAAAATAATGTTTAATACCCTTACGAAATTTAGTAACGATCCGAAATTTACGTATCGATTGAACCGGTACGAAATATTAATTTTTTATTATTTCTTTTATGGGTTCCGACCTGGAAATCCGGTATCGAATCGGTATGAAAACAATGATATTAAGATTGAATTGACTTTAACGAATTTGAATTCAAAATATCGGGTATCAACCGATACATCGGGCATACTCTACGAATCGCAATATATGTTTTCATATTGATCAATATGTGAACTACAACGGCAGTAACGAGTTATAGTGTCAGATACTAGTCGGTATTTTCATATCGTAATTTCACATATCGATCGATATGAAACATATGTTCTCATTCGGGTTTCCGGGTCGAAACCCGTAATTTCATACTAGTCGGTATTTGGACCGTTATCGGGTTTCCGAGTCGAAACCTGTGATTTTTCATATCGGTCTGGTAAAAATAAATTAGTAATATTTCGTACGGATCCAAATCGGTACGAAATTTCGGATCATTACTATTTTTAATTAATGTATATAAATTATTTATATATTTTTATTAAAATATAGAAAGAAGGGTAATTTGGTCCATATTTTTAAAAAAAGGTTATTTAGCCAATGATTTATCAAAATGGGTTATTTGGCAAAGTAATATCCGCCATAAGGCTATTTGGCCAAATCACCCACGAAAGTCCAAAACTTCAAAAAAGAAGAAGAAGCGTGCATCAGACATGTTTAGTACGTCGAGGAAAATGGACAAAGACAAGACAAAGGGAATGTAAACAAACATCATCATTCCATTCCATTCCATTCCATTTTATATTTATTAAATATAATATTAAAAATAACTATATTTATTGAGTGAAATTTTGCACTCACATTCCTCCAAAAAAATAACATTATTTTTTCGTTCGTTTTGTTTTTTTCATTGAATAAAAAAACTTTACAAATATAGCATTGATTGGCAGTCTGAATGGACAGTTTTTTTGATAGGTCGATTTCTATAAACCTTGAAATCGACCTCTTATTTTTTTTATATAAAAAAACAATAAAAAGATGATAACAAAGCACAACTTATAATTTAAAAAAAAATTGTAGCTCGGTTTCTATATTATAGAAATCAAACTATATAAAAAACATGTTGTTTCAGTCTGTAAATCAGTGTTATGTTGTAAATATAAATTAATTCAGTGATTTAAATAAAATCAAATAAAAAATAATGTTATTTTTTATTATAATAATTTGTGATGTGAGCTTATCAAAAAACTCTATATTTATTTGCATAAAATACAGATGTACATATAAATGTCGAATAATATATATGATGTGGGAATTATTTATTTTCCCTACATTACTTGAATCCGATTCCGATACAATGAATTGTAGATTCAGTTATAGATACCCGATTTCATTTATCAAACATTATAATGTTTTAATATCTGAAATCTCAAATTCTAAAAAATCATAGATATATTCAATGATATTTATAGATCTTTAAATTTATTTGTACTTTACATGAAAATTCATTTATTTCTAAATATCGCATTGAATTCGCATATCTATGAATCAATAGAATAATATTGATTATTGTGGTCAAAAGATTAGGGGTATCAACAGTCTTCCGGTTCGCAATAAAATGAACTTGGTTTCAATTTGTTTAGATTGGGGGAGCGATTATGAAATGAAAAGCATACAATGCACACATCGATTTACCGTGGAAAAACCTCTTGAGAATGAGAAAAAACCACCTGACTAAGAGTTAGAAATGCCTTTAGCCGATATATTAATCAAACAGTTCATAATACAAACAATGAAAACTTATGAAAATGACTAAGGCAATAAGAAAGCGCAAGAGGTAAAATGGACAGAGTAACAACCTATTTCGCGCATCCAAAAGGTCCTCTTGAACTTGTCTTTAAGCTTTGTATTTATAGAGAATGAACATGCGTGGAAAGCACTTTGTAACCGTATCTGACAAAGTCGTTTTCCCTTGACAGAAAACGTGGATGAACCCGAAGTGCAGATAACGTGAGCATGCCCAAAGCGTGGACAACATGCGTATACCTGATGTCAGCTGCAGAAGTTTGGACCGATCCAGGAGATCGGTCTCCGAAGCGAGGAGCGCTATCCAAATCTTACCTTCGGTCTTGCAGGCTAAATGGGCCTCTGGGTCTTGTTAGTCATGCAATCCTTTAAGCTGATTATCTTCGAATGGGCCAAACGTAGGATCTTGAGTCTCGTAGGTTCGTTTATTGTCTTATTGATTGGTCCGTTGTGCTTGGGCCTATATCGGTTCGGGGTACCGGTTCTCGAAGCCCTCATCATTGATGATTACCAATGAAGTCAACACCGAGCTGATTCGATCTGTTCAACCACGAACCAAATACAAATTTCGATCTAGCTTGTCAAAATTATAGAAAAATCCGAAAACTAGTCCAACCCCCTAATAGACCCAGTTAAATTGCTATTTAATCAATTGAATTTAAGGAAATTTTCTTATAATTTTTTAAAAAATATATAGTTAAACCCAAAATTTTAATTTTGCATCCAAAGTCATCATATTTTCAATATTTTGGTAAAAAAAGTTCCTAAAATTTCCAAATTTGTCAAATTTGGTCCTCATCAAAATTAGTCCCCAAAATTTTGAACAACAATTTTACCACAAATATTAAACTTTGATTATTTGATTTGTCAAATTTTACAAAGTATGAAACTATATTTGCCAAAAACTCGAAGTTTGGATACTAGTTTTGTCATTCAAAAACTTTGTGAATTAAATTTATTAAAATTAAGAAACTTTAATGATTAAATTCGTCAAATCATTTAAATTTTGAGAAGTTAAATGATTCATTCTATTATTATTAATTTATTACTAGAAAAACGTAATTTGATCGTTAGAGTATGGGCCGAGCCGGGCCAGGAGTGGAGTAACACTATTTGAATTGCCTTGCCCCGGGCATGCCATGTGATGAAAGTGTCTTTCTTCTTATTTTTCCCGTAAAAGTGGTCACGATCATTCCACATTTCACTCGTTAGAGTTTTCACCTTTTTTTACAGAATACTTTTATCATCAACGTGCTTCACCAACATTCATGATATTACGACACTTACACTAAAAAACAAAATAAAAAAGAATTTTCTTCATCGATATTTTCGTTTTCTCAGCCTTTGTACCCTTTCTTCCCAACATACATATTTATATATAAATCAATCCAGTTACTGTTTTTTGAAGCATCCATCAATGGCGATGAATTCCGACAAAGAAACCGTCATGGTCTGTAGCTACGTCGAAATGGAAGCTGAGGGTAAACCGGGAAAATATAATTCTAGGGTTTCAAAACTTTTATGGCACGGTGGCTCCGCCTACGACGCCTGGTTCAGTTGCGCTTCAAACCAGGTTAACTAACTAACGGTCTCCTTTCTTGTTCGAAAATTACTGATCCGGGTTTTCTTTCTTTTTAGGTTGCTCAGGTTCTTCTTACTCTACCGTACTCTTTTTCTCAGCTGGGAATGACTTCAGGGATAGTGTTTCAGCTCTTTTATGGGATTATGGGAAGCTGGACTGCGTATCTAATTAGTGTTCTTTACATTGAGTATAGAAGTAGAAAGGAAAGAGAGAAAGTTGATTTCAGATACCACGTCATTCAGGTTCAAATTTCATTTAAAATTAAGAAAATAATGTATTTAGTATTTTGACAAATTTGATATTTATAATTTCCATATTTTGATAGTTTTTACAAAAATAGTTATTATGATTTTCAAAATTTGACAAATTTTATCTCTATTGTCAAAATTAATTTCTAAAATTTGAGAATAAATTTTTCCACCTACATTAAACTTTCATAAAACTTTCATAAATGTTAGAACGGAGCAAATTGGCTAAATAGCCTATGCAAAAAATTGGTTTGCAAAATAATCTGTTTTGGTAAAGGTTTTGCTAAATAGCATGTTTTCGCGAAATATTTGCTAAATAGCCTATGTTTATATATTTTAATAAAACTAACTCAAATAATTTATATATTACTTATATAAATTAATTAAAATAGGTAATTACAATATGATAATATTAATAAAATATTATATTGAACGATACGTAAAATACCGGATACTAATTGATATATTGTTCATATTTTATGAATCAGAAAATATATTTTTATATTGATCAATATGTTAAATACATGGCGGTATTGAGTTATAGTGTCGGATATCGGTCCATATTTTTATATCGTAATTTCACATATTGATCGATATGAAAGTATATGTTCCGATTCGGAGAGTATGACCGATATATCGGTCGATAAATGGTAGTTTACATGTTATTTTGCAAACGAATTTTTGGGAAATAGTTACTTTGCAAAATTGGTCGAATTGAGCAAATTTTGTTAAAAAAAACAAAATTTGAATACTAGTTTTGCCTCGAAAACACTTTGGGACTAAATTTAATCAAATGTAAAAAGTTTGGAAACTAAATTTACCAAATTATACGAAATTTGAGTATCTTAAATGTCATTTGTTCACTCTAAAACCCTAATTTTCTTGGTGTAGTGGTTTGAAGTTCTTGATGGGCTTCTAGGGAAGCACTGGAGGAACGCAGGGTTAGCATTCAACTGCACTTTTCTTCTCTTTGGATCAGTGATTCAGCTCATAGCCTGCGCAAGGTATTTTCTCATATTTCCATTAAAATTGCATCTTGAATCAATAACTGATGAAATTAGGTTATGGGTGCAGTAATATCTATTACATAAACGATAATCTAGACAAGAGAACATGGACATACATTTTTGGAGCATGCTGTGCTACAACAGTGTTCATTCCATCCTTGCGTAATTACAGAATCTGGTCTTTTTTGGGTTTGATCATGACAACATATACAGCTTGGTATCTCACCATTGCTTCTCTTCTCCATGGACAGGTGAATTATAATGAAGCTTTTGTATTTTTATGTGAGTTATTTGACTCAGACATTTTAACAAACAGGTTGAGGGCGTGAAACATACTGGGCCGAAGAAGATGGTCCTTTACTTCACGGGTGCGACCAATATTCTGTACACTTTCGGGGGGCACGCTGTTACTGTGTAAGCTATGATGCCATGCCCTTCAATAAGTAATTAATTATTGAATTAAAATATTCATTTTTTGGGACCCATACTAAGGGTAATTTCGACAATATAATTAATTAACAGATAAATTGCATTCAAAATTCTTTATTTATAAATTTGATCATTAATTTTTCAGAATTTTGGTAAAGCTAATTTTCAAATTTTTGAAGTCAAAATTAATTTATATACTTTATAAATTTTTCGAAAGTAGTTTACATAATTTGTAAATTTATGTGACAAAATTTATACTAAAATTTTAGAGATTATTTGTATTTAAGCATCGAATTTGTATCTTTCTCGTTAAAATATCAAAGTATTAAAACTACGAAAGATTAATTAAAATTTTGATATCAAATTGTCAAAATTACAAAACTTTAAAACTAAAACACACAATTTTCTCTTAACTAATACTGATATTTACATTTCCTACTTTACCCTCCTCTTTTTGTTCATATTTTTCACCTATTGAGCAGGGAAATAATGCACGCGATGTGGAAGCCTGAGAAGTTCAAAGGAATTTACCTTTATGCCATTCTCTACGTAGTAACGTTAACACTTCCTTCTGCTTCCGCTGTCTACTGGGCATTTGGCGATTTACTCCTAAACCATTCGAATGCTTTCGCTCTTCTTCCCAAAACACCCTTCAGGGATATAGCCGTCATTCTCATGCTTATCCACCAAGTAAATATTATTTATTTATTAATAAATTTCATAATTACACTTGATTTAATTAATTAATTTTGCAGTTCATCACATTTGGGTTCGCATGCACGCCATTGTACTTCGTATGGGAGAAGCTTATTGGAATGCACGACTGCCGGAGTTTGTGTAAGCGTGCGGCGGTAAGGCTTCCGGTGGTAATTCCGATTTGGTTCTTGGCAATTATATTCCCATTCTTTGGCCCAATCAATTCCGCCGTCGGATCTCTACTCGTTAGCTTTACTGTTTATATTATCCCCGCGATGGCTCACTCTTTCACTTTCCGATCACCTTCTGCCCGAGAGGTAAACAATACATTTCAATTTCATAAATAAATTCGATTAATTCCGCGGTGTCTTTCGCAGAATGCGGTGGAGCAACCACCGAAGTTTCTTGGGAGTTGGTTCGGCGCGTACGTGATAAACGCCTTTGTGGTAGTATGGGTCCTTGTAGTCGGATTTGGTTTCGGCGGTTGGGCAAGCACCGTCAACTTTGTCCATCAAATAGATACATTTGGGCTCTTTACTAAGTGCTATCAGTGCCCCCCGCCGCCGCATACCTTCGCCAATTCGACCTCTCTGCCGCTACCAAGGACAAACCTCACTCACGCGCCGCCGCCGTTTCACCACCTCTGAGAACTACAATAATTTAGCAATGTTAACACGATACGTNAAAAAATTCAGTCAGATATAGAAGTTGATATTGAGAATGGCAAGAAGGAGAGGTGTGATAATATTGCTACTGATTCAGAAAAGCTTGAAGATGTGGATAAATCACAGAAACTTCAGGTCATGCCAGCTAGGCCTGTTCATGATGTTAAACCTGCTGCAGATGATAGGATGACGAGTCTTGAAAGTACGAGGCATGCTGTCTCACCTCCATTGTCTTCTCAAACTGTGAAACAGAGATCCCAAACTCTAGATACCTCGTCTTCAACCAATATTATCTCAGGAAATCATACTCGTCCGGCTGGCCTTGGACGTGGTTCTCCACCATTGGAGCCCTCATCCCGAGCTGCCCCTCAGCGTCGAGCCAATGGAACTGTTTCTCCAATACTGAATCAGCTCGCTGAAGATCCTTCAAATGGGGAAGCTGAGGAGTATGATGAGACCCGTGAAAAGCTTCAGATGATTCGTGTCAAATTTTTGCGTCTCGCTCATAAGCTTGGTCAGACTCCACATAATGTTGTAGTAGCTCAGGTATTGTACAGATTAGGTTTGGCTGAACAGCTTCATGGTAGAAATGGGAGCCGTGTTGCTGCATTTAATTTTGATCGTGCAAGTGCTATGGCTGAGCAGCTTGAAGCAGCAGGACAAGAACCTTTGGATTTCACATGCACTATAATGGTTCTTGGAAAATCAGGAGTTGGAAAAAGTGCAACTATAAATTCGATATTCGACGAAGCCATGTTCAGCACAGATGCTTTTCGATTCGGAACCCAAAAAGTCGAAGATATCGTTGGTAGAGTACAAGGAATTAAGGTACGAGTGATCGACACTCCCGGACTTCTTCCTTCATGGTCAGATCAGAACCAGAACGAGAAAATCCTTCGATCAGTTAAACGATTTATCAAAAAATCACCTCCAGATATTGTTTTGTATCTTGATAGACTGGACATGCAAAGCAGAGATTTTAGTGACATGCCATTGCTGAATACCATCACCGGGATCTTTGGACCATCTATATGGTTCAATGCAATAGTTGTTCTAACTCATGCTGCATCAGCTCCACCCGAAGGTCCTAATGGCATGGCAACAAGTTACGATATGTTCGTTTCTCAGAGATCGCTTGTTGTACAGCAAGCAATACGACAGGCTGCTGGAGACACTCGGTTAATGAATCCAGTTTCTTTGGTCGAGAACCACTCAGCTTGTAGAACAAATAGAGCTGGGCAGAGGGTGTTGCCAAATGGGCAAGTGTGGAAATCTCACTTGCTTCTATTGTCATTTGCTTCTAAAATATTAGCTGAAGCTAATACTCTGCTTAAGTTACAAGATACTCCTCCTGGAAGAAATTCATCTGCCCGTGCCAGATCACCACCTTTGCCGTTTCTCCTTTCATCACTTCTGCAGTCAAAACCCGAGGTTAAACTTCATTCAGACGAATTCGAGGATGAGGATGATGAAAGCTTAGACATCGAAGAAGTATCGGAATATGATGAATTACCTCCATTTAAAGCACTGACAAAAGCCGAGCTCGCCAGGCTTACAAAAATGCAAAGGAAGGCATATTATGATGAAGTTGAATACAGGGAACAGCTATTTATGAAAAAGCAGATTCAAGACGAGAGAAGGCGTCGAAAAACGATGAAAAAATTAAAGGAAGCTTCGAAATACATACCTTCTGAGGTAACCGAAAATGGTGAAGAAGAAGCTAGTAGTCCAGCATCTATACATGTCCCTATGTCAGATGTAGTTCTTCCAGCTTCATTTGACTCCAGTAATCCAACTCACAGATATCGTTCTCTTGATTCATCCACTCAATGGATCATGAGAGCCGTACCAGAACCGAATGGATGGGATCATGACGTTGGTTATGATGGTGTAAATATCGAGAGATTATTCGTCGTTAAAGACATGATTCCCATTTCATTTTCTAGCCACTTTTCAAAGGACAAAAAAGACGGGAGCCTTCAAATGGAACTCGCAAGTACGATCAAACATGGTAAGTCCACAGCAACTTCACTTGGATTCGAAATGAAATCAGTTGGAAAAGAATTCACTTACACAATCCGAAGCGATTCCAAGTTTAGCAGCAACAAAATATACAAAGCCGTTGCTGGTCTTTCTACTACTGTATTAGGTGATATTGTAACTGGAGGTGCAAAGCTAGAAAATAACATGTCCCTTGGGAAGTATGGAAGTTTGGTGATGTCGGGTGGAGCAATGTATGGTCGAGGAGAGGCTTCTTTTGGAGGTAGTCTCGAAGCAACACTGAGAGACAAAGAAAATCCGTTAAGCCGATTCTTATCGACTATTGGAGTTTCGGTGATGGATTGGCATGGAGATATCGCAATCGGATGCAATTCTCAGACCCAAATCCCTTTCGGGCGTCACACAAACGTTACCGGTGGTTTGAATGTGAATAACAGAGGATCTGGCCAGTTCACTTTACGGATAAACAGCTCGGAGCAGCTTCAGATTGTGTTGATTGGCGTGATTCCTTTGATCACAAGGATTCTGGGATTTTCTCATCAGGTACAGTAGGGATTGATGATGATGATGAGTAATCATTAGGCAGCTGTCTTTGGTAAGACTTTTGTTCTATAATATTTTTGTTCTTCATTAGATCAAAATGGCATTAAAAAATTTGATTTTGTGATGCAGATAACTTGGAAATGGGAATGAAAAGTGGAAGCTTGTTAAAGGTAAGACGTAAGATTTTTGTATTTATTTGCAAGGGTTGGCTTTTTGTAGTGTTTTTTTACTTGAATAATTTACGCACTTTGTAAGGTAGTTGTTGATTTTTATATAAATTGTAGCTTATAGATTTGATGGGGTCGGATGATTATGGAAATGTAATGCTTTTGGAGATTAAGAAATAAGAACCCTACTTATTGAAAATGTCAAAGTATCAAATTTGGGGACTAAGTATGATTTTTGAGAATTCGAGATGTGGGAACGAAATTTACCAAAATAATCTTTTCTTCATCGAAGCTTCAATCATTTTCAAACTTAAGTCAATTTTGTGTTAATTCTTGAAAAATCATTCAAGTTTGATATTCATATAATCAAGTCAACATATAAGGCAAAATTAATAGTCTTTGTCGAGGTTTTTGTTTCAACTTGCAAGATTAAAATTTGAGTTTGTTTTGTTCAAGTACATAATTGAAATTTATGAACATGACCAAATTACAAAACTAGGTGCACTGAGACCCCAATAGATATTTTCTGATCACTAACAAAATTACAAATACATCCAATTCAACTACATATCTTTCACATGATATTCTACGTTTTGAATTAGTTTAATCATAATGACTCAATCTATAAACATGGAAGTCATACCGGTGGTATATCGTCCGGTATATCGATCATATAATTAAATATCGATAATGATCGGTACATAGGTATTTCGATATATCGTCGGCATACCAACGGTATATCATAAAAATCACTTGTACCGGTACGAGCGGCACTGACCGAAATTTCTTCTTTGCCTATAAGTCATTTCTTTATTTTTCCCAATATATAAACTTTGCAGTAGATCACTCATTCTACCTATTACAAGAAAAGCATGATTAATTTTCTATTTCATTAGATTATTGCTAGGTTGCACAGGTGCTGGTGCGGGTGCAGAATGCGAGGTACGTAAAATTTTAATTATGGTGCGTTACAATATTAACATATACTATTTAATAAAAATATTAATTAAAATATTTAAAAAATAATAAATAATCAAATTTATAAGAATAATATTTGATAAATGTTACTCATCTATTTAAATTTGAGTTGTTAAAATAATTGCATTTAACATATATAGATTCTGGATATACTTTTTATTCAATTTAATTATTCATTAATGAAAAAAAATATATATTTAATATTTGATTATATATGATAATTTAGAATATATAATTATATATATATATATCTTTAATATCTCTACGTCCACAAGTAAACGAATGCGTATGATATTCAAGTTTAAGGTTTAAAGAATGAAATTTCATAATTACACACCCAATAAGAATTCGTGCATCCCGCACCCGGTACGTTGTGGGTGCGTTAAAACGCACGCACCCAACGAATCCGTGCAACATAGGATTATTATCACTTTGTTAGGAAAAAATTCACTTGCAATGATGGATGAATCATTATATTTCTTGGCTCCCATGATGTGTTTTACATTGTTACTGGGTTTAGAGTTGGATTTTGAGATTTTGGGATTCGATTTTATAAAATAATTAAATATTATTTTAAAATTTTTTTTAATAAATAAAAACACAAATTTGATATCTATCGATTGATGGTCTAGTATACCTTTATGTCGATATGAAGCACAAATGCAACCGGAATAATAACACATGTTGATATTAATTCAATCTTCCAAATAAATAAAGTTTATGGCATTTGAATTCCATTAAAAATTATTATGAAATTCATTTTTGACCCTTTTTAATCCTGTATTTTATCAAAAAACATTATATTTTTCAAAATTATAAGGTACCCCAGCTCACCCGGTGTTAATTTATTCTACTATTCAAGTATGGTAGGGCTAGAGAAAGCAAGGTTGTACTGTATCCTATTTTCGCTTATCTTTCTGCAAATTCCCTAGGAACAATGTCGCCGTCGCTGCCTCCTGGCCTTTACTCCGGAAAGAGCTCTCTAGCTCTGGTTTGTTTAATCGATTTGTAATGTGAATTTCTTTTAATTATCGAATCTGTGAACTTTATTTGTCGGCCGTATGATTTACTTGGTGCCCATCGGCATTTTCTTTGTCTGGGTGTCAATCGGCATATTGTGTGTCGATGGTATATATACATGATCAGCATGTTGTTTCTTTTAGGTTTAAACCTACATTATAAATATGTACGGTAAGGCTTTGAGCCGCCATATTGAACAGAAAATCATTCCATTATTTTTTCTTTGTTCTCTTAACATGGTATCGGAGTTGGTTCGAAAAATCTTGAGTGACCGTATCGGTTTAGTCCGGTTTAATGAAATTGATAGGTTAGTAATCCACCGATTTGAATAGTTAAATCCAACTTATTAGGTGGTTGGATTTGATGGGTGTATTGAAATATAAGAGTAATTTGTCCCACATTATAAATGAAAAGTTGGATGAATTCTTTTATAATAGGGAATGTGGATTATACTAAATGACTTGTTCAATTTTGTTACGGTGTGGTCTACTCCCTCTTATACATTATATCTGAGCACACTCCCCACATAAATTGACCCGACTCTAAAAATTTAACATGGTATCAGAGCCGGTTAAATTCATAGTATCGGCATTATTAACTCGTGGTGTTCGCAGGTGGCTAGGGCTTCCGTTTTCACATTCGGAATTGTTTATGGAAGCCTAAAACTTAGAATTCTCAAGGTATGGTGTACTATCCTAGTTTTTTTACAACATTCATAGTTTTCGTGGACTAAATCAAAATCCAATATATATACAACATTCATAGTTTTTTACAACACTTCAATTTCTCTATACTTGAATTTTGATGGTTAAGATGGCCATATCATAAAACTTTGCTTCTAGTGTCATAACAACAAAATTTATGATCATAATAGATGTTAAATGAAGTAGGATTGCTTTCAAGGATCTAGGATATTGGCTGTAGTTTTACATTGGATGACCAGTGGTCTATATATTTAGGAGAAAATGGCTTCCAAATTTTCATAGTTTTAATAAATTTGATTCTCATGATTTGTAATGTCATATTTAGTCCTCAATCTTTAAGGTTTTGGTATATTTGATTCACCAATTTTGCAACAATTGAAAAATCATATGTCAAGTGGTAAAATCGATCCTTAAAATTTGACTTTGACCGAGAATTTCAATTGCTGAAATCTTAAACTTTGAAAACTAATTATGTTATACTAAACTTTTGGGATTAATTTTGTCAAAACTTACAAAATATGATGATCGATTTGTCATCTTGATACTTTGTGAATGACAATGCTACTATCATAAAACTATGGGGACCAAAATTGCAAAACTAGATGATCAAATTTTGCATGCATTCATCATAACTTCCTCTTGGCTTTCATAAATGTATGATTTTCCCAACCCGTGATACGGTTCTGCGTATGATCACAAGATCCACTTCCCTTTATGTTCCTTTAGCTTGATGCACTATCTTCTCTCGTGTTTTATGTTTTGTTTTGTTTTGTTCCCCTTGCAGAGTTTCACACATTAGATATTATACACTGTGTTGATGGTGAATTGTGTAGTCATTATTAACAAGTTCTTGTTTTGCCAGATGAAAGCCGAGTCCAGTAAGAACTTCGAGACAATGGGGCATCATTAGACGATAAAATTCTTTTCACGTTGTGCTCATAATAACGATTACCAAATTGTTATNCTTGGTGTTCTACAAACAAGTAAAAAGGTGAAATTAATTGTCATTTTAAATGTTTGAAAAGAAGGGACATGTAGAAATGGATGAAAAAGGGTATTGCAAATGAGTAGTGACAAATTATGATCTCTTTGTGTTACAAGATTCTTTGTATTGATATTTGTTAAAAGGGTATTGTTTGTTTTGTGAAATGAGACTATTGATTCTGGTGGATGAGTTAGTGGATATATTCGTGAAAAAGGTGCCATTAGCCGTTTAGAATAATAATACTTGGCATCATATTATGTATTCTATTTGGCAATTTATATTCTTTAAAATGACTGCTCGCTCATTTATAGGTTTCTCAGTGCATTGAATTGGGCTCGAAATAAACTATGACAAAGGCGATTCAATGTTCGATTAGATTGAGGTTCGAGTTGGATTATATTTCAAATTGCTGCCCTTGATTCTTATATATTATTTCCTCGCAAACAATTTAAAAATATTTGAGATTCCAGGCTCGATTTGTTAGGAGCTCACGATTCGATAAAATCAAACTCTAGCTCAAACGAACTAAATCGTTTTGTTTGCAGACATATAGGAGGTGATCTTAACCTGTTAATATTATAAGTGAGATTGAGATTTATTTTGTTTCGTAACTGTGAATGCGTAGTCAGAGATTTGACGGTAGGAAAATTTCGAGTGTATTGATTTTTTATGGTATTTAAACAAAATACCGGAGGATACATGTGTTTAATTGGATCATATCGAATCTAATTTATTTGATTTAACAAAAAAGATTGAAATTTGTAGAATTTTTTTCTTTAAAAGACCAATATAAATTTGTGTATTTTCTATAATTTAATAATTAATTTATTTTATTATTCTAGTACATATCCATTATACACGATATATTTCTAATATATCGATATACTGAGCTCGTATGTATATCGATCGATACCACCTATCTTTTATTGGGTTTGTTTGAGATAGCTATTCAAAAAATGGGGTGTGATGTAGTAATGTGAGATAATTGTAAATAGTTAAATGTACTTACTAAAATTACATTATTATTATAATAGTTATTTATATAATAATAATAAAATATATATAAGTATAATCATATTTTAGTTATTAAAAATATGGATAAATTGATTATTTTTTAAATTACATAATACCACATCTAGTTCTAACATGCAAAACGTGATCTTTGGTGTTGAACACACTAGAATTTGTTTTTATTTTGTAAGCATTTAAAAAATACCGTTTTAGTGAACGTAACATAATTATAAATATGGAACAAAAGAAACTCATTGTGTGATGGTTAGGAATGTGAAATCTACAAGTAAACGCACAAAAAAATTATTAGTATGAAGCCTTTCAGTTTTATATTTAGCTACCAAATGTAAGAGATTCTAATGATGGCAAGTCATGTGAAGTAAAATAGTACAAATACAATTTATGGGTTAAATAGAATGAATGCATTTACAGATGTTTTCAATAAAATAAAATAATATGCACTGACAGTGACAAGGATATGAGTCAGCACCAGCCTCTAATAATTGTCTGCCCTTCAGTTATACTTTCTGTCAGTCAGTGTAGTAACATGGGAAAAACGGGAAAATATTTTACATACCGATGTGATGTCAGGCTATAAACGTTGTTTAATAGACACCATTTTAAAAAGTAGTTTTTTAATGGCACTGGTTACAAAATATTTATCACAATAGCAGTACTTTACTGCTATTTCTCAGAATAGCAGTAGTTTTTTGGCGAGAATAGTGTGTAAGAAACAAAAACTTATTTAAAGTAAATGAAAATCTAAAGTTTACAAAAATGTCACGAACAAAATTAAAAAATTTTGAAGTATCGGTTTTGACTAATTTTTAAATA
>RWGZ01001090.1:0-138077 GCA_009725065.1 Utricularia reniformis
TTTCTACTACAATAACAAAACAAGTGAATCAGAAAAAATGGCAATAACTTATTGAATGAATGCTTCCACAAACAGCAAGTCTATCATATTACCAGCAATCCGCTGATCACATTCCTTGATCAGCTTACTGAACCTGGAATCTTCATGTGCCAAGGAAGCTCCCATTTGAAGTGCTGTTTTAGCAGTTTGGTATTCTTCAAGCTTGATGCACGACAAACTGATTGAGAGGGAAGAAAGGAAGTGTTGAATTGTCGGTTAAAAAAGCAAACAACATAAGGTAAAACTACAAAAAGAGATCACCCTTTACGCAAATAACCTTTAGCATTAGCTTTATTTCCATCAGCAGCAACGTCTGTGCATTCAAAATTTCAAACCAATGCATCAATATTTAATACACAAACTATGTCTTTCTAACTTCCAACTTCCAAGACGAGTCAATCAAATTTTTAACTTTACTCTTAAAGCCGCAGGAACAAAAAAGGATCCTAAAGATACTACTTCATCCGCATTTTACGTAAAGCTTTCGCTTTCATAACACTGCCTGTCGCTACACCAAATCCTCTTCATTCAATTAAACAAAAACAAATTCCCTACCCGTGAACCTCTGCAACTTGATATTTGCCTGAGCACGATCGGCGAAGAGCTCGGAATTGTTTGGCATCAAAGAAATGGCTTGCGTGTAGAGTTCAACCGCGAGTTCAAAGCGGTCATCGATGAAGGCTTCTTTCGCCCTCCTTTCCAAGTCCTCAGACGCCATGGACAGGGCGAAGACTCAAGTCTACTTCTGTTTTACGGTGTGGATAGGTCTGTCGAATTCCGGCGATTCCGATCTCCAGAACGATGGATTGGAATTTGTAAGTTACACAACATGACAACTAACCAATTTAAAAATATTTTTTTATTATTATAAACGGCGGTTTGCTGAATCTGGTTTTGAACCTAGCAATGAAATGTCACGAACCAAGAAGCAGATGGGAAATCAGAAGAAAAAAGGGATGAGATTACAGATTAAGAAGGAAGATAGAGTTTGAATTCATGAAAAAATCATCTCTACGGTACGAGAGATTTTATTGTCTGATTCCTAACGGTTATATGACCGTTACAAAAGGACACAATACATGGGCTGGATTGTTAAGTAGTGGGTTGGGTCAGGGAGCCCATTTTATTTCCTTGCCCATTCTTGTTGTTGCTTGGTTCTGTTATCATCTTCGTTCCTTCTTCCATCTAGGTGTCCTTTCCCTTACAAGTTCTGAAAGAGACAGACCAATTAGTAAATTATCAGTGGATTGTCTCATAAAACCACAGAAAACAGTGAAGTCTATCGCAGCATACGGGTAGGTGTATTTGACAACAATTCTGCTGTGGGAGAAGACAATCAAATGAATGATGGAAAATACCCTTCTGGTTCCTGTTATCGGTAGGCGTTGCTGCTGCATTGAAGAATCGGCCGATGTTTGAGTTTTTTCGGACGAATTTTAAGTAAATACATGTTTTGCCTTTCTTAGATCCAATCCGTCTGAAAAGTTGAGCTTGTGGGTTATTTGATTGGGTAGTCTGATTTTGGGATTGGATAGAAGATTCGTGTATCACCTGCTTGCTCTAAAGTTGTTCTGTGTGTGCTTTCCTATGCTTGTTTGGAGGCTATTTTTGTAGTTGCTTTGTGTTCCCCCTTGCTATTTTGTGCAATTATGGTCTTCTTTTTTCTATCGCAAATTCCATACGGTGATGTTGACGTGGAAAAACGGAAGGAGGACTAGGGTTACGTTTGGGGTTTATTGGAGTTCCATGGGAACTGTCTGTATTTGTAAGGGAGATGGGCGCTTTTGATTATGTTTCTTTTGAATCTGCTGATCATGAAATTATTTTTCAGGTCCTTCAATCTTTAACTGCTTACAGACTAAGGATTTCTTATGGCTGATTCTGAAGAAAATAATGCATTGTTTCCAATTTTCATTTTGTCGATGATTGCCTTGCCATTGGTTCCATATACCATCCTGAAACTATTCCGTGCTGCGTCAAAGAAGAAAAAAATCATACACTGTCAATGTTCTGATTGTGTACGATCAGGGAAATATAGAGTATCATTTTCTAAAAGGGTTAGTTGAATTACTATTTGGTTGATACCTGCTTTCTACTGCACTTTATATGCAATGTGCAGTTATTCATACTATAATTTCCTCTAATCTCACAGATTGCAAATGTTTCGACATTTGGTAACTTTACTTTGATGTTGATATGGATCTTAATGGGAATTCTTGTCTATTACATCAAGGCTATAAGTAGCGAGGTACTTTAGATCATTCCAATGTCAGGCCCTTCTCCGTAGTGTCTTTTTGCTCTTTCATTAGTTTAAAGGTTCTCTGCCAACACAGATTGAAGTTTTTGAGCCATTCAGTATTCTTGGTTTGGATCCTGGGGCAACGGATACAGATATCAAGAAGGCATATAGGAAACTTTCTGTTCAGTATCATCCTGATAAGAATCCTGATCCAGGTTATGATTTACAGCTATCTTCCATTATCTTCTTCTTAGTCGCATTGGGAAGCCATTTGTTATTGTTTTTTTCTGATTGAATCGCATTGTCCTAATAGTCGTTTATCTATTGCAGATGCTCATAAGTTTTTTGTTGAATACATATCCAAGGCTTACCAAGCTCTGACTGATCCCATTTCCCGTGAGAATTTTGAGAAGTATGGTCATCCAGATGGTAGGCAGGTAACATTTTAGAGGCTTTTCTTTGTGTAGAGGAACTCAGAATTTCTTATTTTTTAACTAGAGCAGCATCTAAAATCCGACTGTGAATTTCACATATCAGGGCTTTCAAATGGGGATTGCGCTTCCACAATTTCTTCTTAATATTGATGGTTCTTCAAGTGGAATACTATTAGTGTGCATTGTTGGTTTCGGTGTATTGCTTCCTTTGTCAGTGGCTGCCGTATATCTGGCAAGATCTTCAAAGTATAGTGGGAATTTCGTCAAGAATGACACACTTGGTGCCTATTTCCACTTAATGAAACCTTCCTTGGCACCTAGGTACTTTTTTTGTCGGGTTTTATCTTTAAATTTTGTCTTTGAGTTAGAGAAATGTGATTGAAATTTAGACCTCCACTTGAAATGATGCAATGCAGTAAAGTGGTAGAGGTTTTGGTCAAAGCAGCTGAATTCTTGGAGATTCCTGTTCGGAGATCGGATGATGAACCCCTTCAGAAACTTTTTGTGACCGTGAGAAGTGAGTTAAACCTAGATCTTAAAAACATAAAAAAGGAGCAGGCAAAGTTTTGGAAGCAGCATCCAGCCCTTGTTAAGGTAAGTTGTATGCCAAGTTTTCATGTTAGATAACATTCATCAATTTATGTATATTTTATGCTCTGATTACTCAGACGGAACTACTGATTCATGCACACTTGATTCGTGAAATTGCCTCTTTATCTCCGGACTTGGAAGGCGATTTGAAGCGTGTGCTGGAACTTGTGCCTCGTCTTCTGGAAGAGCTTTTGAAGGTTACTTGTTTAGTTGTTGTATGGCTGGTACCTCTAAGAGGGTGTCGTTTCTACAATGCTAGCTAGTATCAGTTTTTTTCTTTCCCTCTGCAAATTGCCATTGAATTTAAATGGATTTTCATGCACCAGATGGCAATAATTCCCCGTAGTGCAAAAGGGTATGGCTGGCTTCGGCCAGTAATTGGAATAATTGAACTTTCGCAGTGCATTATTCAGGTATTGATTTGAAGATAAGCTAAAAAAATTTATTCTAATGAATCATGGATTTGTGTTTCCTATTCTCTGAAGCTTTTTTCTTTGTTTAACGAATATCCAGGCTGTTCCTCTAAGTGCTAAAAAGGCGGGTGAACGTTCTTCCGAAGGCACTGCTCCTTTTCTGCAGCTTCCTCATTTTACTGATGAGAAAATCAATAAAATAACCAGGAAGGTATCATCAGCTTCTTGTTTTTACTGATTTTAGAAAAGTCATTATAAGATTTCCTTAATGTTGCAGAAGGTTCGCAGTTTCCAAGAGTTGAAGGAAATGCAGGTTGAAGAACGCTGTCAGTTTCTCTCCGAAGCAGCTGGTTTCTCTCCAGTTGAGATTGCGGATGTGGAGAAGGTAATTGAACTGATCCCTTCTCTATCAGTTGAAGTTAGATGTGGTACAGAAGGAGAAGAAGGCATAGAGGAGGGTGATGTTGTAACAATTGAAGCTTGGATCACATTGAAGCGTCCAAATGGCTTGGTTGGTTCTTTGCCTCATGCCCCGCATTACCCTTTTCACAAGGAAGAAACTTTCTGGTTATTACTAGCAGATCAAACATCGAACTCTGTGTGGTTCTCCCATACAGTTTCTTTTATGGATGAAAACGCAGCAGTTAACACTGCTTCGATTGCAGTAGAGGAGAAAATGGAGGGTGTAGGTTCGAGTCCAAAGGAAACAAGCTCTGCTGTAAGGAATGCAATTGAGAGAGTTAAGAATGGGTCACGTCTTGTGATGGGAAAGTTTTTGGCTGCTGCAGAAGGTAACTACAACTTAACTTGCTATGTTATGTCTGATTCTTGGATTGGTTGCGACGAGAAACTGAGCGTTAAGCTCAAAGTCGGGAAACGAACACGGGCTGGAACGAGAGGCGGTGTGGATGCTGCGGATGAGAATGCGCAAGACGAAGAGGAGGAAGAAGAAGAGATAGATAGTGAGTACAGTGAAGATGAGGAAGATGATGAGAAATCAAATGTTAAGTCTGAGTCTGATGACTGAAGTGAAGTTGAAACTATTTATTTGCTTTATTTTATATTTAGAATATAGAGATTTTGGGACTTCTTATTAACAATTTCAATTTGCAAACAAATAATTATTTATATACTTATTCAATTGACTAGTTAAAATATCATTAATGAATAATAAATGGCCCTCCGGCCTCCACCAAATAAGAAATGGGTATAACCGGTACGGCCCATTTATTATCTTGTTTTATAAAGGCCGGCCCGTTGAAGTTTTATTTTTGAAGACGACTAATTCTTTGGCTAATTGGCGTCGTAGTTCCTCGGCGGTGATCGTGGTGTTTCTCGTTGATGCCTGCGAGATCGCTAAAGGGAGTACCGAGAAAGAGGTCTTCGAAATCTGAGACCTCAGATCACATCAAGTGTGAAATGGCGCCACGTGCGCAGTCGCTGAATGCCAATCGGGTGATTATACCGTTGATGATTTCGGGTGGTGTATTCTTGTGCGTTCTACTTCTGGTGAAGGTTTCTTCGGGCAGGCACAGCGCTCTTGCCTCGGAATCGAATATTGGTCAAGTTTATGGCGTTGAAGTTGTGAATGAGTTTCCTCATGATCCGGATGCTTTCACTCAGGTTTTTATTATCTTTGCGGTTATGAAATTGGATGAATCGATCATTTTATTTTTTTAATGACTACGATCTGTGATTCTATTATCCTGTTCTGCCTATCGAGTTATTTAGCTAATATTTTTTTCTGAAATTGAGTGGAAGGACAGTGGCTCCCCCTTTGGTAATGTTTCCAAGGAAAATCTATTTTGCAGAAATAGGATAATGTATTTTTAATCGCAGGGATTGTTGTATGCTGGAGAGGATACTCTGTTTGAATCCACTGGGCTTAAAGGACGAGTGAGTTTTTTATTCTTTGTAAAATTCTCTCCTGGGTAGTTAAAACGCATTATTGATGCTGCAAAATGCATTCTTGCATATTTGTGTAGTACATGTTTTTTTACCCGTACTGCAACATCTTTAAGCGATCATCGTTCAATTTATGTTTCTCTTTTAGATTCTTGTACTCATTTCCTTTTGTTTTTTCATATATCATAATACAGTCATCTGTAAGAAGAGTTGCTCTTAAGACAGGCAAGGTAAAGCAAACTCTTTTGTCAAAATATCTCCTTGGATATGCTTAAATCCTAACTAACTCTTCTTTATATTTTTGCATGGAAAACTGAGTTTTACCCTATTTTTGTATTGACTTGATCAATATTCATTTGAATAACCTAATTTAATTGTGCTTAGGTTTTGGACATTCATGAAATGCATCAATCCTACTTTGGTGAGGGGTTAACTCTTCTAGATGACAGGTGCATGCATAATATTTTCGAATGTGTGATTCTTTTTTATTCTTCCAGCTTAAAGACATGTTGAGCCATGTGGAAATGCGTAGTGAAGGAGTGTGTTATATACTTATCACTGATTTTACCCTGGAATGTGCTTTTGTAGGTTATTTCAGGTTACATGGTTGACAAAAACTGGCTTTATATATGACCGCAGCAATTTGAGCAGGGTTTGTGTTTCAATATATCTATTAGTTTATTCTCTCTATTTTGTGTCATATGCTCGGATTTAGAACAATAGGTGAATTGCAATCCCTTCATCTTAGAATTATTTTGTCTGTGTTCTGCAGATTAAGACGTTTCCTAATCAAATGCAAGATGGATGGGGTTTAGCAACCGATGGAAAAACTTTATTTGGAAGTGATGGGACGTCAACTTTGTATCGTATTGACCCTAAGTCATTTAAAGGTTTATCATGTTTAAAATTGATGCATTTTCATTCTTCTGCTTCTGACGTACAACATTGATTCTATGGAGCTTGGATTTTTGAATGCTAGCACATGTTTTGAAATATTATGCTCTATCTCATGCCTGTTTAAACTCAATTGATTTAAAAAATATATATGCAGTTTTTGAAAAACGAACAGTGACGTACAATGGACAACAAGTATACAATCTAAATGAGCTCGAATATGTAAATGGAGAAGTGTGGGCAAATATTTGGATGGTACATATGAATCTTCCGCTCTCATTTTCATGTATGATGTCTTATAATTTACTTTGTCGGAGTGTAATATGCTTGTCATATAATGGTAACCTTTGTATCTATGCACAGAGTGATTGCATTGCAAGAATATCAGCAAATGATGGTGTTGTATTAAGTTGGATATACTTACCAGAATTGAGGTATAATTTTCTCCTTTTTCCATAACATAGCAAAACACACTCTCACTCTAATTTTTTGCCATGAGACTTTCTCATTCTGGGGATTTTCTACCAACAGGAAGGGATTGGTAGCTTCTGGAAATACGGTATGAGGTTCCACTCAAATGTTAATTTCCATTGAAAGAATATCGGCTTACTTGGTCAAAACATTTAAGGGAATTGATGTGTTGAATGGGATAGCATGGGATCAACAAGAGAAACGTCTTTTTGGTAATGATCTGCTGGAGATACTTTTGATTGTCATGGGAAATGACTTTGTTACAGTCACAGGAAAGCTTTGGCCAAGAGTATATGAAATAAAAGTGCATCCCATGAAGAATCCACTCAAGAGTGAGGATATTGTGAGGATATGCATGCCTCCACCTTTCAATTTCAGAAGATCCTAGTAAATTAACCAGTGGATGATCACTCTACTTGCTGAATTGAGCTCATGCTTTTAGCTTATTATTTTATTTGATGCACCGTTATAAAAGAACTCTTTCACGGTATATTTGCTGTGTTTGTACTTTATATTGTCATACCTCACGCAGAGCATCTGCAGGCAGATTTTTTAAATATCCCTGGTTTCAATTTGCTTGCGATGAGGCAATCTTGGTTGCCCTTGGCTGTGGTAGGTAGACCTGATTTTTTTACTAAGTGGAAAATCATAAATTCTGAATATGAAAGTGAAGGGTAACATTTTACTGTAGCAGGAGTTGGGCATGGAAGGCGTGAAAGATTATGGTCATTTAATAACCTTTTGATCCTTGGAGGATAATGTGGCAACCGCATTTCTGTTGTTTGAAATAATGTGGAAATTCCATCAACACATTTTAGTGTCTAACACAACTACCGGCCGTCGCGAGAGAGCAATTGGGAGAAGACAGCGCTTCTGGAAATGTCAGAGTCGGCATCTTCACTCTCCCGAAGAGTTGTGGATTCCACATCCAACGGTGGAGAATTGAAACTCTCTTCATCTCGCATTTCTCTTCTTATTCCGCCTGTCTCAAGCTGGTAAGCGTGCTCCAAGTTCCATAGAACTTCCCCCATCGTTGGCCGATCGATGCCGTAATTGGCTAAACACTTGATTGCCGTGTCGCTGAACTTCTTCAGTGATTCCGGTTTTATCTCGCCTGCAACGTGGGGATCTACTATTTGCTCGATCAATCCTTTTTTTTGCCATTCAGCTGCCCATTCTGCCAGATTAGCTCGCTCACCTACCAGACATGGATTAACGGCCGGTCTAGCACACAGAACTTCCAACATAACCACTCCAAATGAGTACACATCCGACTTCTCAGTCAACTGCTGTCGCCTGAAGTATTCTGGGTCCAAGTAACCAAAGCTACCTTTCACACCAGTGCTTACATGTGATTCATCTACACAAGGCCCAACTCTTGACAGTCCGAAATCTGCAACTTTTGCGACGTACTCGTTGTCTAAAAGAATGTTAGTCGACTTGATATCTCTGTGAATGACTCCCCGAGCAGAACCTGTGTGAAGATAATGAAGTCCTCTTGCAGCTCCAATGCATATTTCAAGCCTTTGTTTCCATGACAATGGAGGTAGATCACTTCCATACAGATGGTTTCTCAAAGGTCCCTTTTCCATATACTCGTAAACAAGAATCATCTCCGATTGCTCCTCGCAGTATCCCACCAGCGAAAGGAGATGTCGATGCCGAATCTTGGAAAGAAGAGTGACTTCAGTTTGGAACTCAGGAAGACCTTGTCTTGAACCAGCAACTCCTCGTTTCACTGCAACCTTGATGTTATCCTTGAGAGTTCCAATATAAACTGTGCCGAAACCTCCTGATCCGATTATCAGGCTGCTATCGAAATGATTCGTAGCTAACTGAATATCAGAAAATGGGATCTTCAGACCATAGTAACCGTAAGGACCAAGAGAAGGTTGAGCTGTGGCTTCAGATATTGTAGCATGAGAGCTTCCACCAATTCTGTGCACCCAAGTGAAACCAGAGATCTGTGATTGCCTTCCTCTAAACCTCAGCTTCTTGAAGTTGGTGATGGCTAAATAGATTGCAAGAATCACAAGAATGAGAAGAATGAATCCTGCCAACACTGGTCCTGCAAAACTCCATATGTTTTTCCTCTCAGAAACAACAGGTATAGGTGTAGGCACAAAATCTACCATTCTCATGATCTCCAACCCATTCAGAATAGCATTCTTCCTGGAAATAGTGCTCAAGTCAGATGGACCAATGCTTACTCTTACAACATCAGAATCCTTCATATTCCTCACAACAAAATCAATGTAATAAGGAGATGCAAGCTGATGAAATGTAAGAACAGACAAATCTACATCCTTGTAAGCATTCACCTCATTGATATACACATCAAAATACAATGTATTCAAGGCTACACTGACGAAATCACAGAAATGCAACCGGACCATATGGATAGAATCCTTATTAGTCAATGGAAAAACCCATGTTATGTTAAATAAGAAAGATGAAGTGTGATTCACATTCATTTGCTGAGCAGTCATGTATACAATATCTGGGGCATTTTCTCTAGTTGCACCACCGAGCCTATAATTGGGAGGATGAGTGGTTTGAGCTATCTTAGCAGCTGACTTCAAGAAAAGGAAATGTTCATCTGGGATCCATCTTCTCCATAGTGTATCATTAAAAGGTGTTATCAGAGGACCACCAACATTAATTCTATGTATAGTTTCTAGTATTTGGGAGGAAAGATTCTGCTTAAATTCTTGAATACCATTAGGGTTAATCATTGCTATTCCCCCAGCATCAACGAAGAAACCTTTTGGGGCAGAAAATACTTCAATCGCGTTAACATAAGCGAAGCTAGAACGATTAACTGGCATGAACACAATCTCAAGCATTTCTTTATCTACCATCAGAAAGAACTCTTTGATCACAGTAGAATTAGTGGAATAATCACTGAGAATGGAAACCCCGTTTGCCGAAACACCAAATTTCCCACTCTTAAGATCATAATTCCCGGATACAAAAGGGTAGAAATGCAGACGTACCAAATGGGTTCCAACATCCTTGATTTCAAAACCATATTTTGCAGCAGAAGTGAAAACTCTTGCGGTTCCATAATGCGGTGAGGAAAGCAAAGAGTGGTTTGGGTTTTCGAGAGCAAATCCTTCCCTTACCGACAGATAAGCTGACCCGACGTCCGATGAATCCCCGACAAACACACGGTTATCAACGGCTACTGTACGAGCGTTTGACCCGCAGTTGACTAAGTGATTATCTTCGGGAGTGAATCCAAGACAGGGCATTAAAAAGGAGAAGATAAAGCTCAGAAATAACAGAGATTTTGCACCCATAGAGCTTAACAGTATGTGGGTTCCAAGAGAATCACATGAATACCTGAAAACAAACCCAAAATTATCACTAACCGGAAGAAAAACATAAATTTCAAGCTTTGAAAACAAAACTTAGTGGATTTCACCTACCAATCACAAGAATGAGACCTGTGATGAAGTGGAAGACAGAAGAAATCCAGTTGGAGTTCTGGAGAAAATGGTGGGGACTGAATAAACCCACATCAACACATTCACAAATTTTACAAATAATCCAAAGTTGTCCAAAACCCAACGCAAACGTTCAGTTTCTCTGGTCTGGAGCAAAAATGGAGAAAGTTTGATGAGCCCGTGAAGTCGCAGTGCCGACTGCCGACTACCGACAGATAATAATGCATATATTTAATGTCCATACCTCAAAACTCCTAAAGATAAAATTTTCCATCACTAATGGAAATTTTAAGCTATTTCTAGTATGGGTTTCTTGCCAATGACAGAACCCTGCCAACATTAACCAAAATCAAAATGTGAAAGAATAGACAACATTAACCAAAACCAAAATTATATGGAAAACTGTTTGCTTCTTTTGTAAATTTCATGTTTTTTTGTCAAAGAGAAAGATTAAAAAGTGGACTTAAAGCAAAACATATAAACCACCTCTTTATGGGACACTAGTTTTGCCGTACGTCGGTACCACCAGTTATGGCTTTGTCCCAACTGAACAGAACTCAACGCCAACCATCAAGAGCCAAAGATGTGAACCAACACAATCACACATCTGAGAGAAGATGGCGCCATTAACCTGCAAGCTGTGACATTTTCCCATTCATCCTAAATAACAGTAGACTTGTGATCAAACCTTCGGAGATGAAGGAAGGAAGGAAGGAAGGAAGGAAGAAGCATAATCTGTACCGGCAACCTGCATCTCAGCTATGGCTTCTTAAATGTGAAAGCACTTCAATGGTTTTGAAAACGCTAAAAATTTCATGACTGCATTACTTTGTTCTGCGTGATGCATGAGGTTGAGTTTAAGGCTTGGAATTTCCATGTCGATGTATCTTCAACAGTGACCAAGCTCTTGGCTGGTGTATCTGTTAAAATGAGGGAGAGCTCTTTAACTGTTGGCTGGTGTATCTTCAGACTGTTGAGCAGCTTGGGGTTTGTATAATCTTTGGTTTTGGTTTGATCCCTCGAGTTGCAAATGTTCAGGGTACCTTTTTCTGCTAAATTCTGTCCTGTTTCTTGCCAAAAGTATCATCTGACTCAGTAGTTTATCTAGGGAAGGAGCCCCATTTTCCAAATTCAGGGGATTTTTTTATGTAGAATTTGCTCGCTCTGGATCCAACAAGTTAGCTTCATTCTCTGCATTTGACTTTGTAGCATTAAAGCCCACCGTGACCATATCGATCTCTTTCACAGGAGCCTCAGCATTTACTTCTAGTTTGCTGGTACTATTTCTCGTTGACCGATACAAGCCATCTTCATCCAAGTGTGGAGCTGCAAATTGGATAATACTTTTACTTGAAGGAGCAGAGCTCTTCATTTTCTTATGCTTTTGATTCTTTGCATCAGAACCAGATGATGAACACTTGAATGGCCTAGTGGAACTATTTATAGCGTGATGCAACTCTAGGGCCAGTTCTTCATCTGTGGTGGGATTGGTATTCCCTTTGTTCTTATTGTACAGTGATTCAACCATAACATGCTTCTTTGTCTTAGACTTTCTTACAGACTTCTCTCTGTCGGCAGCCTCCTCCAAAAGGATGGAGACTAGATCCAAGGCACTCTTAGCCGCAGCCATTGCTCTGGCTGCTTTTGCAGACTTTATTTCAGCGTTGGCCCTTGCTGCTTCTGCAACCTTTACAGCTTCCATAGCAGCGTATCTAGATGTTTCAACAATGTCATCATTCGTAAGGTTAGGATTGTTTAGCCTGGTCCTCAGGAAACTATGAATATGAGTATCGTACTTGGCATCGACTACATGAGAAGTGGACGGAGACGGAGCAGGGTCATTAACACAATAACTCTGTCTCTTCAATCCAGCCAAAAGCCTCTTTCGAGGAGGCAAAAGCGCATCTGCAGCCAAATCATAAACTATGCAGTTCTTTGCCTCCATCTCCTTTCTTTATCCAAAAACAAGTAGTTCCAATTTCACACACACACTGGAGACAAAAATGAGGAAATAAACATGGTTAGGCAAAAACTAGAACTTCCCACTTTGCAATATCAAGTAGACATAACAGAACTAATATTCCCTGGCAATTTTCAGTTCTAAAAACAGCAACATAGAAGCCAAAAGTTTGCATCAGAAAAAAACATTCAGTGCACATATAACAGATAAACACAATACAAACTCATCAAAGGGTTAATGAAAAAATGTATCAAAACCTAGATTTTAAAGTATCCTAGCTACAAAAGTTGCATCGAACGGTAGATTCAAAACCTAATTTCCAAACAATGGAAACATTGAAGCAAACGATGAGAAGCTAATATTAGGTCACCTAAACAAAAAAAAGACACAAATTTCAGTAAAAAAGGGTTATTATAATCCAAAATACCTACAACAACAGCAATTTCGATTCTGGAAATCAGATCATTGACCATCATCTTTGATCTTCCAGCCCTCAAAAAATCATGTCAAATGAAATTCCACAAATACAAGAAAACCGTTTTAAAAACAAAATCGTCTTATGTTCCTTTTGATCTCATGACTGACACCAAATTGAGGCCGTGCTGGTGCTGGCACTGGCACAACCCATGCAATTCCGGTACCTTTCCTGGCGGAAAATGATCGTGGCCGGAAAACTGAAATTCCCGCGGCGAGCTGCGGTGACAGAGGATGGTTACCTCGGGATTTGGTAGATTCTTTTGGCTTCTCTTCTGTTAAGAATTTATGTCAGAAGTTGGAAGAAAAGGAGAGAAGCTTGGAAGAGAGGGGAGGGGGTTTTTTACACTTACAAATATCGTTTAACAAAATAACAACCTTTCAAATTAATATTCCAAAATAATCTCTTTACAATCTTTATGTAAGTAACATATTGTAATCATTTAGCATCAATATATTTCCACCAGATTCAATGAGTTGAGGTGATTCTATAAAGGTATGGTTGGGTATGAAGGTGAAAATCAATATAAAAGAAGAAGACTTAGAAAGAATGACAAATCTGATCTATTGATTGATGATATAGTTCTTGTTATTCTTGTTGTAATTCTACATTAATGTATAATTTATGTGATATAAGACCACAACATATCCAAATACATAACACATCTCATCAAAAAATAAATACAATTAAATCTGATTTGCGGAAAAGTATCATAAAAAACATAATATATAATTCAACACTCCACAAGAGATAATTGAATTATATTTGTAGGAGTTTTTGATGAGTTTGCGGTAATTATAACCTATATTTGTAGGTAAATAGGTTATTTTATGAAATTAATGTGAAAATGTGTTGGTTTGGTAAATGATTTTTTAAAGTAGGTTATTACATGAAAAAACACGAGAGGGGAGAGACGAAACTTGACCAAATTACCCTCCTGCCCTGAGCATCGCAATCTTAATTATCTTTTACGACTCATGCTTTATTAGTATCTTTTATCCTGATAGGTTGGGCTAAATTTCCCTAAAAACAAATAATTTTCATGTGAGATTTAGGCCCATGGGCTGACCGAGATAAGTGATTTATTATTAGAAATGATTGAAATAATATATATTGCTGAGTATTTGTGGAATAGTGATTTTTAAATAAAATAAAGAAATATTTCAACTAAAACAATTTTTTTGAAATAGTTATAAAACATCATATCATATTTACTTATTCTTTATTTTAATTTAAATATATTATTTAAAATAAATAAAATTAACTAGAGAAGATGAAAATCATTAATCACAATTAAAAGAAGCTACAAAAAGTCAAAATCTGAGTGGAAGAAAAGCAGGCTTGGTGATTAAGCAAGAAATGAATCTAATTATATTTATTTGCCTAAACGCGCTTAGGCCGCGCCTCTTAATAAAGTACCAGTACAACACGCCTTCACCATTTTGCCCTCCTTTATCAAACCCAAAAAATGGATTCCCTAAAACTTTATATTAGTCACTAGTCACGCGCTATAATTTTATCATAAATTTATATGTTTATTATAATTATCAAAAGTGATTTTTATAAGGGGCCAAACTTGAAACCTATAACTAACTTATTTTTATCATTTTCATAAATCAATGAATATTTTATTTACTTGTTTAGGGTAAAATGGTAATGTGCAAGTGCAAGTACAACCCATTTTCTGGATCTATAAATCATCTTCGACCAAAGACGTGAAGTTTCAGTTTCACTTAGTCGCTTGACTCTCAACTCTCATCAATGGCGTCCCGCTACGAACTAGAAGTCACCATCATCTCCGCTAAGCATCTGAAAAATATCAATTGGTTCCACGGCGGTTTGAAGCCATACGCCGTCATCTGGGTGGATCCAGCCAATAAGGTCACTACACGTGTCGACGAGGAGGGAGACACCTCGCCCGTTTGGGACCAAAAGCTCATCATCCCCTTAAATTCTCCGGTCGAGGATTCAACTGTTTATATCGACATCGTTAACGCCAACCCTGGTGAAGGAACCAAAGCTATCATCGGATCTGCAAAGCTTCCCCTCCGAGATGTTATCGACGACGTTGGGTTTGGTAACCGTCGTGACAAAGAGCTAGACCTAAAGCGCCCTTCCGGCCGCCCACATGGCAAGCTAGATATCGCGATTCACGTTCGTGACGCGCGGTACAGGTCATCGGATCCCTATTACCAGTCGCCGTACGGCGTCGCGCAATCTGGAACTAGGGATTACCAATCTGACTATCCGCCTGCACCTTATGGAAGGCCGTACGAAGCTCCGTCGGCCTATGGAGCTCCTCCTTCTGGATATCCGCCTGCTTATGGTGCTCAGCCACCGAGTTATGGACAACCCAGCTACGGCCAGGGCGGTTACTACGGACAGCAGCCGGTTTATGAGGAGGAGAAGAAGAGCAAATTTGGAGGCATGGGAACGGGATTGGCGATAGGCGCAGTGGCCGGAGTAGTTGGCGGTGTGGCACTTGCGGAGGGATTTGATCAGCTGGAGGATCATATCGCCGACGAGGCAGCGGAGCGTGTCGAGGACGGCGATTTCTAAAAGTTGACGCTCAGCTTGTCGAATCAGATACACAATGTATTTGTCTTTTTCTTGTGTTCTTCTACTTCTAAATAAAATGATGCTTTTTGTTTTTCTTAAAATAAAGTTAACGTTTGATTACCGAAATACAAATTTATATATTTTCGGATGTGTTGAATCTAATAATATATATTATATTTTAAAATGATTCTTTATTTTATAATTGGACTCTTAAAAAGAAAAAAAGTATCAAAATAGAAGCAAGACCAAGTCTAACTGTACTGAAAGAATCACATATACAGTATGGTATTGATTAGAATAAGTGGTGAGTTTGTCCCTATGTGATGCTCTAAGACAAGGTTGCCAATGCGTCTGAAGTTGGCGGTGGTTGAGCTTGAGATAGTGTTAGTGTAACATGGTCCGACGAAAGGGCTTCCTTCCACCCTGCAGTTTCAACAAAATACCCTCATTATGATCACAACTTTTTGATTATAAATGTAAATCAATTACTTCGTGCCAAAAGCTCCCTTGCTGGAGCAGTATTGTACAGGGAAATCCAAACATGTCCATCTGGTTTACAACTTTCACACGAACCGAGAATGTCCTCTGAATCAGCTCTGTTGTTATCACTAAATGGCACAACCATGTTGTCTTTAGTTTGATCATCCATACCACTTTTCTCTGCTGCTTCGTAAATAGTGTCTTGTTTCTGAGATTCTTTCTCATGGGAACCTTTAACTTTTAATGAAACAGGTACAGAGCCAATGAGCACCACGGGTGCATTTTTAGCTGTCAGTGGGCTCTGCCTCTCATCACTAGTATCTTTGTGTTTCTTACTCCAAACTTTGCTTTTGGTTTGCACATTCGGCTCCTTTAAGGGACTTAAACTCTGCATCTTCCTATATTTTCCTGAAGTTTTAAGTACATCTTCATCACCTTGACAATCCAAGCCTTGCGATCCATGGCCATACGCTCTTCCACTTGTAGTAATAGAAACTCCGACTTCTGATTCTACAGGATGTATGTTATCCCTCCTAGAGTCAACATGTGGCTCAGTGTTTTCAGCATTCAGTTGCAAAGAGTCAGAATGTGTTGATACATCAGGTGGATTGGAAATGAGATGAGATGGTGATAAACTCCCACCTGTGATCGATCTCTCTTGTACATTAGTGTTGGGAATGAGCTTCCGCTTGATTTTCTGTTCATTTTTATATTGCTGCTTTTTCATTGTTTTCTTCTCCAAAGGACCTGTTTTCCTGGTAAAGAGATAGATCATGACTTCCATATTCCTTCACCCCCTCTTTCATATGGTTAACAGAAACTACCTTCTCCGTGCAGTTTCTTCCTCCTCAGCACGAAGCTTCTCTTGATCCTTAGCCAATGCTTTCCCCTGTTTCTATAGCAGCAAAAAATTTAGACACACATGACGAACAGAGTATAAAAAGCAGGAAAACTGAGAATTTGGAATCACAAGTCATGTAAAAACGAAAGATGTTGCTGTTAAAAAAGGAAGCTAATGTTGCCAATTAAGTACATCTCGGTGCTCCTATGAACCTAACTTATGCATTTCCTAAATTATGGAACTTACTTGAACTCCATTTCTGGCACCTTGATAAATCCAGGATTCTCCGCTTGGCATATGGCAATCTATGACTTCTGATTCCAGTTGATGTATATTTTCGTTATTAAAATCCACATATACCTGAATGTTTTCACCTCGTTTAACAACATTAAGTTGGATAGGTTGTTTGTAAGAGTCAGGTGTTCTTGGACTGAGGTCAGATGGTGATGATATCTCTTCTACATCAGTGTTGGGATTAACTTGTTCCTTGGTTTTGACTTCTTTCTGACGTTGTTTTTTCTGTTTTTTCTTCTTCACAATAGCGGTTTTCCTGGTAAAAAAATTTAAATAAGAGGAATCAGAATGAGACATGAAGAATCAGAAACAGTAACTACCATTTCTGAGCAGCTTCTTCCTCCTCAACAAGAAGCTTCTCGATTCTCAAACACTCCATTTCTCGATCTTTCAACCATGCTTTCATCTGGTTTTATAAGCAACCAAGATTTAATAAAACTGAGTCATGCAGAAACAGAAACAAATATATAAAATTGGAAAATTACCAACTCAATAATGAAACAAGGGTAAATACCAGTCGCTGTTCAAAAAGAAAGCTCATGCTGGCAATTACGTTCTTCACATCAACAACACTTGCAGCAGTCTCACCATCAACAACATACATTTGCATAGATTCATCCATTCCAGCACATAAGAAAGTCGTCTCACTAGCATCATTGAGAATGTTGAAAAAATCCAGAGAGGAAACTTGGGGTCCGGTCTCCTTAGCCTGAATAATGTCCTGATAACAAATACAAATTAACCAAGCAGGCAACATTGTAAGGGAAGGAGGTTCTATGGGTCAAAAATGAAATATGCCAGGAATGATTACCAGCATTGAAGCACCAGCCTTCAAATAAGCCTGTGTAAGAGCAGAGATTCCTGGATTGCGGAGAATGGATGCCAAAGTGATAATAATAGATGATGCAGGATTTTCCTGCAAGAAAAATATAGTATCTTCCAACATATTAGCCACATACAAAACTTGTGCTAAATAAAGTCACAAAGGAAAAATCAAAGCAATTGCAGTTTTAAAACATTTAATGTGGTTGGATCAATCTGGGAAAAATCACCTTCAGAGTCACATCAGTAAATGACAATATTTCTTTTGCCTCCACTACTGAAAGCTACATAAATAAAAATACTCATAAGCTGGAATATGAAGAAGGAAATATGTAGAAATTGGGTAATACACGAAAAAAATGCTACCTTATCCCAAAATGCTGCCAACTTATTCCTCATTTCATGAGAATCCTGAACAGGGCATGCAAAGGGATAACTATACAGGGGAATCCAATGCTTAACAGAAATAAAACTAAAAAAGCACAACAATCCATTGTTAAAAAAACTCATTGAGAAACCTTGTTGACATTAAGAGATTTGCGGTGCACCCAAGAGTGCCTCTTGTAATTGACTGATGAGCAGAACTCCATGCGGCACTTCTGACAGTTTTGCATTTCATATTTCAGAAGTGGCCAGCCAGGGACATCTGCATGTAAAGTCGCAATTAATACCTATAACACAGAGCAAACCTGGTAAATTTGTGATGAAAACACAAAAAAATTCACATGCCTGATTGTTCTGTAGCATTGGGCATGGAAATCCACGATGTGTTAGGGTTGTCTGTTGTCGTTGAACCAGGCACAGAAGGCTCCATAGAATTATCTCTGTGCTCGGATTTATTTTCAATGGGCGCAATGGCTTGAACGTGAGAATACAAAAAAAAATATGAGATGAAACAGGTTTTCATAAATTTCTATGAAAGCAATGATTCACTTTAAATATGAATCAGTGAACCGCAGATGGGGAAATCTACTTCGAAGGGGAAATTTTTAAAAAAATCTATGGCGTAAATTATAAGCTATAGGAAAATAAACAAAAGACTGCAGTTTTCCAAGAATATCCAGCAGTTCTTGAACAAGAGTTGCTAAATCTTCAGACATTCAATTTTTTTACAAAATACACAAGTTACGCTCTATTCACTCCGCCATTTAAATGTACTACATGAATACGGCAAAAGAAGAAAAAGATTCATGAAACTGGGTTATGAGATCCATGATCCAGTAATCCAATACACTAACTAAGCAGAGAACATTCTTCCAGAATATGCAAAATGAAGCAGTCGTTGATGCAAGATTCAAACATATACATTGGAATCCAACCAGAAATACAAAATAAATCATATCGCAAGATTAAAAGAAAACCATCCACTGTAATGATTTAGAAACAAAAAGAAAAGAGAACAAGAAAAAGAAAAAGAAACAAGATGGATGATAAAAAGTTATCTATGATTGAAATTCGTGAAATCTGTATTGCATTCACCGTACCAGTTACCGGACATATCACAGCCGATTGATCACGGCGGGAGTTTATGGTTTATGCTCAGAACAGAACTGAAGAATGATTAGGCGGCGACCGAATCCCAATATACAAATTTTAAAAACATTTATATTATATATAAAACTTTCAGAAATTCAATTTAAAATAGAAATGATATATTTTACTTTTTAGAATTAAGTATATAATTTAATTAAAAACGCAATCGAGACTTGCTTGACCTTGTCGCATTTTCCTCTTTCACTGGGACTTTGAAAGCGAGGAACTTGATGGATTTTCCTGATTATCAATTCAAAGGCGAAGGCGAAATTTCGTAAAGGTATGTTTTGCTAGATTACCTTAATTACGCTTTCCCATTTCTCATACAAAATATCTCTGGGATTTATTGGGATTTATTCAAGCTTTTCCAGAGGAATTTTCTTGAATAGATGTTTTTTCACAAAACAATTTGGAAAATTTGGATTCTTTGCATTGTAATATTTTCATTATTTAATTATTGTAAATATGCGTACTTGCTTGCAGCG
Source organism: Utricularia reniformis (assembly GCA_009725065.1). Lineage (NCBI taxonomy): Eukaryota > Viridiplantae > Streptophyta > Magnoliopsida > Lamiales > Lentibulariaceae > Utricularia > Utricularia reniformis. The sequence goes on from RWGZ01001090.1 coordinate 19,885, forward strand.
CTGTGTGTGTGTGGATCTTCTTGTATTTCTTCGTATGAATAATTGCATCTTATGATTTCAGGCCTTTCGTTTGGTTAAATCCATGACAGATTTGTCACTTTTTATGAAGTTACTATCAGTTGCTTGGAGGAATAAAGTTGTGTCTTGGTCTTGATTTTGCAGATCTTGCTTTTGTTTTGTTCTTTTTAAGACAAACTTTCATCAATTAGGAGTCTTGGATTTTTCGAAAGATGGAGCCTCTATGGAAACTTGTCTATTTGTTGGAACCATCTTCTCTTACCCTTTTCTTGACGGCTATTGTGGTATCTTATGCATCGGCTTCTAGATCTCTAAACTATGGGAAAGAAATGGAGAGGAATCGGGACCTTCTGGAAGCTTCAATCACCTTAGACAGATCTCAGGCATTGATGATCCCAATAATGAGCTCTTGCAGCTTACTGCTCATGTTTTATTTATTTTCTTCTGTCTCTCAACTTCTGACTGCTTTCACGGCGGTGGCCTCAGTTTCAGCTCTCTACTTTTGTTTTTCCCCTTATATTGGTCAAATTAAGTCGAGATTTGGTTTATCTGATCCGCATATCTCCCAGTGTTGCACCAAGCCACTAACACGCTTTCAAGCACTCTTATTGGTTTTCTGCATTGGCTTAGATGTAGCATGGCTTGTCTCTGGACACTGGATATTGAATAACCTTTTGGGTGTGTCCCTTTGCATAGCCTTTGTGAGCCATGTTCGATTACCGAATATCAAGATATGCGCAATGCTCCTCTTTTGCTTGTTTGTGTATGACATATTTTGGGTATTCTATTCTGAAAGGTTTTTTGGAGCAAATGTTATGGTATCAGTTGCAACACAACAAGCATCTAATCCAGTGCACACTGTTGCTAATAGCTTGAGTCTTCCAGGATTGCAGTTTATTACCAAGAAGCTAGAGTTGCCGGTTAAGATTGTGTTCCCCCGGAATATGTTTGGGGGTTCAGTGCCTGGAAGTAATGTTTCCGAGTATATGATGCTTGGCCTTGGTGACATGGTAAGACAAGATTTGTAATTACGATATTGTGTATAGATGTTTTTGTGTTGATTAAGTTGGTTTTGGTATTTGCAGGCCATTCCTTCAATGCTCCTAGCACTGGTTCTGTGCTTTGACCATCGGAAATCTGAAAACCCCAGTACCCGTAATGCTTCAGATACAGGCTTCAAGTACTTCAGGCACGCACTTTGTGGTTATGCATTTGGACTGTTAAGTGCTCTGGCAGCGGGCATATTGACACACTCGCCTCAGCCTGCGCTTCTGTATCTGGTAATGCATCAAGTATAAGCAGTCATGTTTTGTTCATGATCAGATAATTACCATTTGTAAGTAGCAGGTACCGTGCACTTTGGGACCAGTAATGTTGGTGTCTTGGATGAGGGAAGAGTTCAAGGAACTGTGGGAAGGAAGTGCAAATGACAAAAACCCTGCCGCAGAAGCCTAAACCCCTTACTTCATCTCAAAACTATTGCCACTAATCTTTTGGTTGAAAATAAATCACATCCGAAATCTTTGATGTTGTATCTTGTTCTTGTAGATGGTTCCAAGTTTGTTAGAGAGAAGATAGTAGCCCTTATTTTTAATGCCAAAATGGACCATATCTCAATTGCTGCAATCAAATGATATTATTACCAATAATATCATAAACTTTTTTTGAATAGAAATACAATTGGAGAATGTGTTTTATTATTAATCAAAAATATATTTGTAAGTTAGATAAATAATATATTTTAAGTAATAAAAAATTCTTTATCATTTTAGTTATAAATAAGATTAGACATGATTTAATTGAATTTGAAATATTGTTGTTGTTACTCCTTTTTAGGGGTACCAACAGTAACCAAATTCTGAAAATCGGTTTTATTTGTTGTTTGTGGAGACAACTTGAAATATTGAAAATTGAAAGAACACAGACGATTTTAGCGTGGAAAAACCCCTTAAAAAAGGGGAAAAAAACCACGTTGCCGAGAGGAGAACCTCCACGGCAAATTCATTAATTAATCAATGAAATATACAAAGGGAATAAGAGCAGCGGAAATGAAATTACAGCGGCTAGGGTTCCTCAAAATTGACCTTTTTTTTTATCTTATCTTTTAACTCTGCATTTATAGAGGGAGAAATACGTGTGGCCCACGTCCTGAAACCACCTCTGACAATGTGTTTCCCCCATGCTGGAAAGTGTGGTTTAGCCCGAAGCATGAAATGTATGCTGATAGACTCACATCCAGCATGTCAGGGCCTATGTAGTCTGTTGTAACCTACGCAGTCTGTCGAGACCGATCGGTCTGCTTGACCCTAAGCAGTCTGCCGGACCGATCGGTCTGCTGACCCTAAGTAAACTGCCGGGACCGATAGGTGTGTTGCCACTAAGCAAACTGCCGGGACCGATCGGTGTGCTGCCTTTAAGCAAACTGTCGGGACCGATCGGTATGTTGGCCCTAAGCTGTTTGTCGGGACCGATCGCCCTATGCTGTTTGTCTGGATCGATCGCTCTAAGCTGTTTTCAGGGACCGATCGGTCTGTTTGATAATTTCAGCTGTCGAATCCTCGATTGGGTCTGACCACCTTCATTCTTGCTTAGGACTCCTCGTTGGTACCGGGTTTAATGGTTCTCAACAAGAACGCATCATTGGTACCCGGTTTAAGGGTTGTCAACACTAGCTCCTTGGGTTTTGTCATTTCAAGGCCGCTATGAACGGAAGTCAACCATGAAAAACCCGAACCTTCAGATCCATGGATATCTGTTGGTCAGAGAGCCTCTGTTCTTCTATGAGTCCAAAGATAGGCTACGGTTTTGGGAACTCCGATTCTTTTATATGTCCCAAGGTAGACTCCCTATTTTCCTCCCGGATGAGCTTCTCCTTTATATTCCTTGTTCTAAGCATGTCGATAGAACGAATACCTCGGAAAGTAACATTTCTCACACTTTCGATTTGTCCAGCGAGTTCTTGCGGGGAATTAAGTTCTTGGTAAGTTCTAAGACTTTCTCGATTTAGTTAGAGATATCACTAGTTCAGACCCGTCCAAAACCCCCGCCGTCCAAGTCTAACCCATATCCATGTGTGAGAGAAGACAGTTCCAATAAAAGCATATGCCCTTATTTGTTGAGGATTCGTTACCGATTGCGGAATCTGCCGCTTGCGTGATCCTCGTTGGGATAGAGACCTCAATGGGTAAATCCACAAATCGTCCCCACGGACGGCGCCAAACTGTTGTGGTTCCTTTTTAGGGGGTGCCAACAGTCACCGGATTCTAAAAATCGATTTTATTTGTTGTTTGTGGAGACAATTTGAAATATAGAAAATGGAAAGAACACATACAATTTTAGCATGGAAAAACCCCTTAAGAAAGGGGAAAAAAACCACGTTTCCGAGAGGAGAACATCCACGGAAAATTCATTAATTAATCAATGAAATATACAAAGGGAATAAGAGCAGCGGAAATGAAATTATAGCGGCTATGGTTCCTCAAAATTAGCCTTCCTTTTTTATCTTATCTTTTAGCTCTGCATTTATAGAGGGAGAAATACGTGTGGCCCACGTCCTGAAAACACCTCTGACAATGTGTTTCCCCATGCTGGAAAGTGTGGTTGAGCCTGAAGCATGGAATGACATACTGATGGGTCCACATCCAGTCTGTGAGGGCCTATGTAGTCTGCTGGGACCTACGCAGTCTGTCGGGACCAATCGGTCTGCTTGACCCTAAGCAGTCTGCCGGACAGATCGATCTGCTGGCCCTAAGCAAACTGCTGGGATCGATCGGTGTGCTGTCCCTAAGCAAACTGCCGTGACCGATCGGTATGTTGGCCCTAAGCTGTTTGTCGGGATCGAATGTCCTATGCTGTTTGCCTGGACCGATCACCCTAAGTTGTTTTCCGGGACCGATCGGTCTGTTTGATAATTTCAGCTGTCGAATCCTCGATTTGGCCTGACCACCTTCATTCTTGCTTAGGACTCCTCGTTGGTACCGGGTTTAATGGTTCTCAAGAAGAACGCATCATTGGTACCCGATTTAAAGGTTGTCAACAATTGTTAATACAAAACAATTAATTGCACCTAGGAAATTTAGCATCTAATAATGATTCATTCTAATAGATCCGTATGTTCTCACCCTTCAATATTAATAGAAACATTGTCTACCAAGTGATGGATGATCATTATTTCACCATAAATCAATTATGATATGCAACAACTCTTTAATTAGTCAGAGATTTTTGTGAATGCATGAAATTTGTTGTTTTTCTTCATCATTAATTTGGTAGTAATTGGGAAGTCATCTAATAGATATTTTATTGGAAAAGGGATTAGATAAAGAGAAAACAAGATGGGATGGGGAGGATACGGAAGAAAGTTGAAATTGATGGGTAACGGAGCCCACGTGCGGCGTGTGATGGGGGCAAGGGACATCTCACGTGCTCCCATTATTATATCGTATTCCACTTTCTTCTTTTCAATTATTTTCAGTAAAAACATATACACAATACACTTGTCTTTCCCATGTTTTTTATACACCCTCACCTCAAATTTGTGTTCTAAAACCGGAGTGGTTTTGGCCATTCGAATTGGAAAGTACAAAACTTAGTTTGATTTTGATCCGACTTACTTAGTTTGTTAAATTTTCATATTAATTTAAATTTTATTTGAATATAAAACGATATGATCAGTTTATTAATTATTATATTTTAAAAAAATAATATAATTAAAATTAATATTTATTATATATATATATACTAAAAAACTATCAAATCGATTATTATTATTATTAAGTATTGTGTATAACGTGATATTATAATATACATTTTTTTTTATTTTTGAAATTGATTGTATATTTATTGATATTTTTAGTATGTTATTAAATAAACACTTAAGAAAACGAATTAAAATATAATCCACATATTTCAAATCTTTAAAAACAGAAAAAAACAAAAAACGGTTAAAATCGATTCGAGATCGATCATAACCGATTTGAACCGAACAGTTGAAAAAATGGTTCGATTCATCCGATCCGGTATTAGAACATGAGCTCAAACTTTTATCTCATCCATCTACTTTTACAACGTAAAAAAGTTAGATTATTTCATAAAAAAATTAAAAAGCTAGCAATAAAAATATTGGTAGGATTATATTTAAATAGAATATTGTAGTACATGTCTTGATAAATGTAGGGTATTTTGGGAATGAGAATATGTAATATTACAGGTTATTAAAGAATTAGAATTAAGGTATATTTTTCTTGTCATAGCAATTTTCCATTTTCTTCATACCAATTATTATTAGTAGTTGGTAGTTAGTAGTTAGTACACATAAAATTATGAGTTAGGTACAAGTATATAAATTGAAAAAAATATGCTAATCATAATAAATACATGAAAATATAACACATTTTGGTGGAAGGAACCGGAAGCCAATGAATTAAAAATAGGGTGTGTGTGTGTAGTGGTGTTGTGAGTGTAAAGTGCAAGTTACTTTTTTATCCAACAAAAAAGGTTTTGTAAATAGAATGCCGAGGGGCAGTTTGGAGATTTGAAGTTTAGGCATTCTCCTTCATCGGAATATAAAAGAAGCAAGCTCAATCTCAATCTCAGTCTCAATCGTAGGGAAATGGGAATTGGTGGTGGGGTGGAGAATTCCAAAGGGATCGCATTGATCCACAAATGGGATTCACAAGGGATCATGCGAACCCTTGGGAATTCTCCGTCGTACGGCACTGGCACTGGCACTGGCACTGTATGTAACTCATTTTCAGGTGATTTGTGGAACCAATCTTTGAGTTTAATTGGTGTGAGAGTTTCTGCGTTGAAGCTGAAAATTGACAGCACTTGTGTGTTTCCATATGGATTCTCTCTCTCACCATATCATATTATCATATTATGATGAAGGAGGTAGAAGGTAGAAAGACGAGATAATTGATATTTGATATTTGATTTAAATACCAGGTCCATAAATCATACTATAACTTGGATTTTATACTCCTATTAATTGCTTACAAACTTATCATTTAATCCTACATCATCCACAAATTGTATTGTGTTTTATAATATATTACTTCACTCCAATGCAACTACTGTCTTTTATTATAGTATTAAACATGAATTTCACACCAACTACACCTATGTCTGCCTCCTATTTATCTAATAGCGGAGGAGGTTGTGTTGGTTGGGTATGATTGTCATATGGAGCGATCATCACTTTGGTAAAGGTGACACTTTTCAATTGGTTGACAATTGGTGATATTTTAGAGTAGTAGAACTTGGATGAGATGGATCAACAAATGATGAACTTTAACTCTAAAGTCATTGTAGATACATACTATAAACATATGATGTCCATCAAACTTAATGTGCCTTATTGGAATAGCATTGACATCTCCAAAGCATAATTATTCAAAGGTTATGTACAACTTCATAATTTTTGTAGTTATAAAATTATTATTTTGTGATACTTGATTGACCTGACCCTAAGGTGATATGTAAAATTTTATGTGTTGGATAAACAAATGCTAAAAGCTAATAGATGCGAACATTTCTTATTTCGCGTTTATAAACTAGTAAGCCTTGTGTGGAGTGTCCAATAATTTTAATTGATTTAATCAAGAGTTTAAGTTGTTAGGCTAAAAATGTGTAAATTGAACTTTGTTAATGTTATTTCATCTGTAAGCTTAGCTGCAATCTATTTTGCTTAGCTGTAATTAATGAAATCACACAAATCAATTTTACTTAACCAACATTTCTATTTCTTCACTCTTCGGGGCGACCAATCTCCTACTGTTAGGGCTCATCTTATTTTGCCCAATTCCTCCTCAAATGGAAGATTCAAGTCCAAATTCGTAGATAAGGTTATTTTTATGTAATCGCGCTGGGGGTTCTGCTGAAACTGAAGCAAGTAACCCAACATGAATTTTGAATTTAACAGCCATTTTTACTGATGAAAATAATTATTTTCAAGCGAGAGGAAGTGGAACATTTAACGTTATCTGCAGGAATCGTTATCAAGGGAAGGATATGATTTGCGAAAACACAGGTATCGGCATGGGTATCTATAATAGGTTCTTTCTCTGCACTTCTGTAAATCATTTTGGTTACCAAAGTCATAAAATGGAATATACTATGTGATCCGCTTAAAATATCTAATTTTAGTCATCAAATTGTGTAGAATCCAAAAAAATGCACGAATTCCTTTCTTGGATTTCCATGAATATAGTCTTTATAGCATTTTCATGAATTTGTCTTCTTATTTTGTTATACTATTACATAGATCCTTCCACTGGACTGACCTTCAAATCCCACCCGGAAGTACTTGGGTACCTCAAAAGCTCTGGAAAATGTGAAATACCTATTGGGGCTAAACGACACGATATGAAGAAGGTGACAAAATATTCATTTCCTAGCTTCACTCACTTGTAATATGTGGTGTGGTGTAAACATGGCTCATTCCTCATGTATGATGGGTGCCTTTTGTCCCTCATTGATCTCTATTGTATCTGTTTTGGTGTCGCATGTGATATTGAATGTTATTCAACGTCCTAGGCTGCTTTAGAAACGGCAATGGCTGCAAATTTACCTCCTGGATGGATAAAGAAAATTAGAACAACAAAGAAGAATGGATGCAAGGCCAGAAAAATTCTGTTTTTTAACATTTGTATCTTGGATTCATTAAATTATGTTAGTTTTCTTAAAATACTGCAGTATTACATTGATCCTGAAACTGGGAATTATTTTCACTCTATTGATCTTGGAAAGTCCAAGAAACAAGAAGATGAAGATCCTGTAAGTGCCAAATGTCAGTTTTATGTTCTATTTTTTCTTACCCATGTCTTGTTTGCGATCCCTAGTCATCTGCTAGTGTTAACCAATCATGTGAAACGAGAAGACGATGAAGCCATGAGAGTCATGCTAGTTAAGAACAAGGTAGATATGAATGCCATATTGGATCATATTTTCTAATTAAGCTAATGGAAATGCGTCATCCTTGTTAACTTTTAGCTAAGTACCCGCAGGATCAAAAGCAGCCAGTTGGAAACCTGTGAATTTGGTTGAAGCGAGACGAAGAAAAGGAGGCATTGCATCCAAATCTTCCTGGTCAGCAACCCCAAGCAGATGAAAAGAATGAACAGCAAGGAAGAAGAAAAAGCATGAAAGTAAACTCAAAGGCTACGCGGATCAATGCCACCAATCCTTACATTCCGGTTAACATGATATTCTTTGAGACGTATATACTGAAAATCCAAGACTAACATTTTCATATTTTTCACTACACAGGGTCAGATCATATTTGTGATGCAAAAGAAGGTAGTGGAAGGAGAGAAGGAATTTATCCTGCCGAAGAAGGAGAGCTAGACATTATACTCAGCAAAAAGAAAATGAAAACATCAAGGCGTAAATGTTTTATAAATAACATGCCCCGTAGGACTTGAAAAAGATTAGCAAATTCCAGGAATGAAGGCAGTGCCAAGGATGAATAACCCCAGAACATCTTGCGGTGTTCTTCAAGGACCAAGAAAAAGGATTAGAAAAACCCCCCTGAAGGGGAAGTCAGTTGGGGGTATTCAAGGACCAAGAAAGGATGAGGTCATGGTGAGAGCAAAGGAAAAGCGTCATTAAATGATGTGTTGATGGATCCATGCATAGAATTTGCGGTGAAGACTTTAACAGGAGCAATTCCTATTGAAGATGTGAAGAATATTAGGAGCCCACCTTGGGGTTGCAGTGACATTTGGTGTGACCCTTGGTTTGAGTTTGCAGTTAAAACGCTAAGAGGTGAAATCCCGATGGAGTTTCACAACAGCCTTAACACAAACAATTCATTGGATTCGGGAAACAGACCGTGAAGGGTTGTCATTCGTGGTTTGCTCATGTTAACCGGGGGGATTTGACAGATCTGAAGTGTAATACTAGTAATATTATTATTATATTTATTTGGAGATACATGAGTGAAATAAGTAACATGAAGCTGGGGTCATCATCTTCATTCTTTTCTTTTTCTAGGAGGAACAAAGATTATAGTATCATCTGAAGTGTGGTAATATTAGAGTTTCTTCTTACGGGACGTGGTGGGGCGTTTGTTGATTGGGGAATCGGCTGTGGACTCGGTGACGTCCGGCAAGTGCGGATTTTGGAGTGGTTGATTCTGATTGCTGCCGAGTTGTGACCGCACAAAAGAATCCTCCATCGTGTTCAAGAAATTGGCGTGCATCTGGTCCGTCCAATTGTCAGCCATTTTTGTTCAAGCAATTGTTTACAACAAAACCTCTCCATTTTATTGATTAGTAGGCAGCCGCCAATCCCGTCGGCATTTACACACTCACCCGGTAGACTAATCCCCACTCCACTCGCCTTTTTCGCCACGTTTCATATTACTTATTTCCTTGTAAATAGTCAATCCTAATTTTCACAAATACTTATATTAAAAATTAATTCTTAAATAAATTATGTGACAAGTGCTGAAAAATTACCCTGAAGCCAATACAAAATAGAGCGCGTGAGATTGTATATCGACCAAGTTGGCGTGCAACATTTTCTTCCCTATATATTTAATGCGCCTAAGCCTAAGCAGAAAATTCATCATACTCTAAATCCCATAGGATAACGTTCCAAGATTCTGTTCAAATATTTTGCAACATTTTTTGTTTTTTGTGTGTTTTAAATATTTGAAATGTGTTGATTATATTTTAATTGTTTTTCTTCAAGTTTTCATCTAATAAAACTAACAATATAAAATCAATTTTAAAATAATTGATTTTATAGTTTGAAATATGATGTTGACTTATTTTAATAAATCAATTTACAAAATTAAGAAACACATGGTCTAAATCAAACCAGATTTTATAAATTAGATGAATCAACCAAAATGGGAAGTAGATGTATCAGTTGATTACCATTACCCACCTTGAATAGATTTTTCATTAATTTTAAATAGATTTCATTACACTGAGAGCTAAACCTTGATCCCTCTTAATAACTTAAGTACATTATGCATGGTGGGCCGGAGGGCAGGGTTCTCCGACAGGCAAAACACGGCGATCTGGAGCATTAGCAGCATGGGCTCCTTGGAATTAGCATCAACAAGAGTAGGATCAAGAACATCAACGGATCTGTCATTCTTCATCTTCTGGAATACCCAACCTACCAAATTACCACCTTCTATATCTTTAAACTCTGCTCCAGTTGGTTCCTTACCCGTGAGTAACTCCAACAGGATCACTCCGAAGCTGTACACATCTCCCCTTGTCGTACACTTCCAACTCTGACCATATTCTGGTGGAATGTAGCCCAATGTTCCAGCAATGTCTGTGCTTACATGTGTTTCACATGCACTTATCAGTCTAGCCAGCCCAAAATCAGCAACCTTAGCTTCAAATTCATCGTTCAACAGTATGTTGCTTGCCTTAATATCACGGTGAATGATGTGGGGAATGAAACCATGGTGTAGGAATGCCAGCCCACGAGCAGCACCAACTGCGATTTTCAGACGTTTATACCAATCAACAACTCCCACTTTACCTGATTGGTTACGTAGCCATTGATCCAAACTTCCGTTTGACATGTATTCATAAACAAGCACCTTTTCCTCACCGTAACAGCTGTACCCAAGCAATGGAACAAGATTCTGGTGCTTCACTTTTCCAACCGTCTCCATTTCTGCAAGAAACTCACGTTGCCCTTGAGTCTTTGCCTGGCTCAGTTTCTTCACAGCAACTATTTTCCCATCAGGCAACGTAGCCTTGTAAACAGTACCAAATCCTCCATCCCCGATTATATTACTCATTGAGAAGTTGTTTGTCGCTTCAATAATATCCTCTTGTGTCATCTTAAGCAAAGGTTGTTCGAACATACCAATATTGATGCTCAGTAGCTCCTTTGATCGCCTGCTGCTCAGGAAATACAGATTCGGATCATCGGAGCTATACAGTTTACCGCTATCTTCTTCATCACTTGTGCTTCTGTTTGTCCAGATTCTCAACACTATAATGGCGGAAATAGCAGTCAAGATCGTCCCAACCACAATAGAAGCAACTCCCCAAGCATTAAGATGTGAAGATTTCTGGCCAAACTCACATTTTAATCCAACACTTGCACCACACAGACCTTTGTTCCCTGTGATTAAAGATTTACTCAGATTCCGGCACACCCCGGTCGCAGGAACCAGGCCTTGGAGGTTGTTTTCAGAGATATTCAAGTACCTAAGATTGGCAATACCACATATATCACCAGGGATTTCTCCACTGAGCAAATTTCTAGAGACATCAAGATACTGCAACTGTGCAAGCTTACTGAGTTCCCCTGGGATTTCACCATAAAATCCATTCCCATGAAGATCCAAGATCGCTAAATACGATGCGTTTCCTAGTGATTTTGGAAGGTTACCAGTGAAAGTATTGGTGCTTAGGTTCACAAACTCAACTTTCCAGATAACAGTATTCTTGAATAGGCCAGTTATATCACCTGAAAATTTGTTCTGCTGTAAGTAAATGCCAACTAGATTTGCTATTTCGAATAAAGATTCAGGTAGCTCCCCACTAAGTAAGTTGGAGCTCAAGTCAAGATGTGTTAGCCCATTCAATCCACTGAAACTGCGAGGAACTGGACCAGATAACATATTTGAAGACAAGTTAAGTTTCACCAGTGCATTCAGTTCACCAAGACTCTCAGGAAGTGAACCTGAGAGCTCATTATTCCATAAATATAATCCCTGTAACTTGACTAATTCACCAAGCTCACTTGGAATGGAACCAGTTAGCAAGTTACCAGACAAGTCCAAAGTTGAAAGATTTGATATACGATACAGAGAAGACGGAATCTGACCAGAGAGAAGATTGCTATTGAGATGAAGATCAACAATGACTTCGCAACTCGATAATTCTTCAGGAATCGAGCCACTCAACCTATTGTATGAAAGATCATATAATCCATGATGCTGAATGTAGGCAGATGAAGGAATATTAGACACTTGTCTGAAATATTTGGAAGGTATGAAAGGGATACTTCCAGATAAGTTGTTGTTCGACAGAACAAGGCATTGTAGCTGGGGCAAGAAAGTTATTTCTTTTGGAATTGAGCCATTCAGCCTATTGTTCCCCAAATCCAATGTTGAAAGTAGACTGCAGTTTCCGAGTTCCATTGGTATGTTCCCATAAAGGAAATTGGAATTCATATTCAAAAAAGAAAGGGAACTAACTAGTCCAATCTGACTGGGTATCGTCCCAGTAAGATTGTTACCCGATAAAACGATCATCTCAAAGGAAATAGCATTTCCAATCTCAGCAGGAAGGGAACCCTCTAACTGGTTATTCGAAGCCGAAAACTCAATCAAACTCGATGAATTCCAGATGCTCAGAGGTATATTGCCTGTGAAGTTGTTCGAATCCAACACAAGGAGACTTAACGGGAGCTCTGAAAGATAATCTGGTATAGAACCAAATATACGATTCCCCATCAGCACTAACTGCGTCAAGTTTCGACAGTTAATAAATGTCTTTCCAATGCTACCAGTGAGAAGGTTGTAATCAAGTTCTAGATCTGAAAGCAATACAGCATTACAAAGTTCGGCAGGAATTTCACCTGTAAGAAAATTACTCCCCAAACTAATGTGACTCAACATTGAACAATTTCCAATCTCAGATGGGATTGTTCCAGAGAATCTATTGTTTGAAAGCAATATAGAATCCACTTGGGACCATTTTCCAAGCCAAGAAGGCAACGGCCCCGAAAGCTGATTCTTTTCGGCTGCAAAAGTCATCAATGGCAACAGTGATAACTCCTCAGGTAATTCTCCAGAGAGAGAATTGAACGAAAGCATGAGAGCTCTCAAATTTCTGCATTTACCAATCTCATGTGGTATTGTACCATTAAGCTCAGAATAAACAAGATTCAACACAGTCAAGTTAAGCATATCACCAACAATTTTTGGAATCGGACACTGCAGTGGATTGTAGGAAAGGTCAAGTTTGCTTAAAGACTTGAGCTTAGAGAAGTTTTCAGGTAACGGACCTGTGAAAAAACAAGACGGAGAAGACAATATCTCAAGATTCAATAGCTCACCCATCTCCGGTGGTAACTGACCGGAAAAATGGTTGTCACCAAGATAAATAACTTTCAAGGCGGTAAGTTTTCCGATGTCAGAAGGTATTCTGCCAGAAAGTGAGTTGTTTGAAACATCAAACGAAGAAAGAAATGGTAAAGCTGAAAAAAGATTTTCAGGCAAAGAGCCATCAAGAAAATTGTTTCCAAGAGCCAATATCTGTAGTTGGGTCAAGTTTCTCAAATGGGGTGGAATATTCCCAGTGAGAGAATTTCCTGAAACATCAAAAGATTCGAGCTTTACCAGATTACCCAGTTCCGGCGGAATTCTTCCCGTGAACATATTCGGACCGAGTCTGAGAGTCTGTAAACGACTTAAGTCACCAAGTTGGGTTGGCAACTCGCCAGTCAAAGTGTTATAACCCAAGTCTAAGACCATCAGCCTCTTTAGAGAACCAATCTCCGGTGAAATTTCCCCATACAACTGATTCGATGAAAGATCCAACACAATGAGGCCATTGAGAGAGAACAAACAAGATGAAATAGGGCCATTCAGTTGCCCATTATTCAGAGTGTGCGTCGAAAGAACAAGGGAAGTAACTCTATTTTCTCCATTGCAGAAAACCCCAGTCCAGTTACAATGAAAAACCCCAACATTCCACGGCAAAATTTCTGGGTTTCGAAGAGATTTCTTAAAAGATAGCAAGGTTTCACGTTCTGGGTTCTGGAAATTCTGGGCATTCGAAAACAAGAAACAGCAAGAACCCAGAAACAAGAGCAAACCCAGCCTCAAAACCGCCATAATGAAGAAAGTAACACCGGGGTAGAGGTTTCTACATGAATAGCACATGAAGGTAAGGGGGGAGGTACAGTTTGTTGGGAACATGAAGAAGTTGGTGATGGTACAGAAGTCGAAACATTTTCCAAGTTTTCTACATTCATGCAAAACAGAGCAGGTGGGGGAACATGACAAAACCGCGACAATACGACGTCGCTTCAGCCCCCTGGTGATGGTTTTAGGGCGGGGAGATGAGATCCGAATTCAAAGCAAAAGGCCATGAAATGTGTCAGACAAAGATCAGTCCGTCCAGTCCAGTTTTTCATGATGATGATAAGAATTTACCCTATTACCCCTCATTTTATCCTTTTTATTTATTTATGAAGATTGACTGCAGTTTGAACGGCGTGTTCTTTACTATTCCATTAAATTATGTATTAAGTAAGAAATTAAATGAAGACTGAAGAGTGGGAGTTGTGCTACGAGGGTTCTTTGGTAAAAACATACCAAATGCAAAATATTAAAATAATACCCCTAAATTAATTGCAAAAATAAAAGAAGTACCTATAATTTAAAACCCGATATGTAATGTAAGTATAATTAAGAAACCTTGTTCTTGGAATCTCTAAAGTAGGATTAGGGAAAAAGGGGTAGTTAATAAAAGTGGCTACTGGTTAGTAAAGACTAAAGATCACATTTAATAATGATAATCTATAAATAGAAATTATTGTAAAATGAAGTGTTGATGAAACGTGCACGCTTTCGTTTGCGGTGAATTCAGAGACAGGAATGCCCTTCGGGGAACTGATGTGATGACATATAAATTAAATGCCATTACATCTACAAAATACTTACTTGTATTAATTACACACGCACCTATATCTATATTTATAAAATACATACATAATTTAGTTTACACTACAGGGGTTGGGATTTATCATTAAAACTTAGGGGTTCTCTTATTATCATCGCCATATCTACAATTATTCATAAATAAATATAATCATATTAAAAATAATACATTTGGAAATTAAAGACAAATCGTCTTTATTTAACTAGTCATATATTAGTGTCTGATTATACAGATATTATACTTCTTCCCATAAAAAATATTATCAAGAGTATATTATTTTATTGAATAACTAGTTAATTGGTAAAAATAATATTTATAGTATAAAGTTTTTATTTTCATTATTCTATTTAATTTTTTATTAAGTAAAATTAACATAAAATATTAGTTAATTTATTTAAATATTAATTTTTACATTATGATTTGCCCATATCCACAATGACCCGTTTATTTAAAATCAAGACCATATTTATATGAATTTTTTGGCGAGAAATAAATAGTTATTTAAAATCACTGAAAATTTAAAGCTTATCAAAATGTCAATGGCAAAAATTAATTTTTAAATCTAACAATGATGGACACATTATTCGACATATTTTATATTATTTAATTATAATTTATATGCATAGAATGTTTTAACCATTTTAAATATACAAAAAAAAATATACATTAATTTAATAAATAAACTTATAAAAATACATTTTTAAATTTATGGAATACCAACATGATATTAGAAATTTCGGAGGTATCGGTTTTGACTAATTTTTAAATAAAATATCGATTGGTATAAATAGGATTAATGTTTTCATACTGGTCGATGTAGCGTCGGTATACCAGTCAGTACGACGAAAACCGATAGAGACTATTGTCGGATATCCGAGTCGGAACCTGGGTATTCCGAGACTACCATAAAAAATAAAAATAAAATTTTTTTAAAAAAAATCATAACTCGTAACGGACGATATAGCGGCCATGCATGTCATATCGGTTTTGATCAGTATGAAATTTCGAACCAGTATAAATAATTGTTTTGGAGCGATATTGTTTGATTTTGGGAAAAAATAGATTAAAAAATATACATTATTTTCCAAATTAAACTTCTTATACTAATGTTTTAGATTTATGGTTACCAATATGATATATCGAATATTTCGGATGCACTTTTTTTAATGATTTTGAAATGAAAATATAAAACGGTGTGGCTTTTAATCATGTTAGAGTCTATCTTATTTGATTTTGGGAAAAAATAAATATGATGTAGAATTTTAAAATAGTATTTTTACAAAGTTTAATTAGTAAATTAATGTATTTTTTTTAGGTAACAACGATATAAAATTGAGAATGCGTTTAAAAATGATATATTTCTATAGATTAATAATTTAATTTAATTTATTATTTCGGTACAAATTTGATATACTCGATACATATTCTGCATAATATTCAATATCGATTTTTTAAAACATTGATTAAAATTAAAACAATAATATTATTGTCTTTAATGTTATTCATTTTTTTCAAAATGAATAACTTTAAAAATACAACTAACAAATATTTAAAATAAATATACATGTCAATATGCCATCCGATTTAATTCATTTACTTTTTAAATTTTATTGTCTTTTATTTTAAACTGTCTAATCGAGGTTTATTGTTAGTTTTAAAAAACTTTTAAAACTACTCCTATTAATATAATAAATATGTTCGACAGTACTATTCTACAAATTTGTCCAATATCTATATCAATAGGTAGGATTTGTTTTCCAATTAAAAGTGCGCTCAGGTCCGGTGAGATCTTTAAATCTTGAGTTTTTAATGCGCATAAAACAAAATCAAATTTGCGGTGCATTTATCACTACAAAAAACATGATTTTATCACAGCGGCAAAAACCAATTTTAGTCTTATCGTGATTTAAGAAATGACTAATATACTTTTAATTCTAATAAGTTATATTTATAATTAATGATATATTATTATTTTGACATAAATCATAATCATAATATATTTCGATCATTAATGTTATATTATTATTTTACCAAACGTACTGGGTTTGTTTGGTCCATTTATTTAAAATTGAGTTGAGTGGATGTGTGAGGTGAGATGAAATATAATAATCGTGAATTTTTAAATATGTTTGGTAAAATTGTAGTATTATGATCGTGAATAATGTAAATATATTAATATAACCTTATATATAAAAAAATAAATATAATTATTAAAAGTCAATATAAATTACTATTTTCTTAAATCGCGATTATAGTACATCTTGTTTTAGTAACTTTGATTAAAAAGTGATTTTCTAGTGGTGAACGCACCTCAATTTTGTTTTTGTTAAACGATTTGAGGATCAAACACACTTCACAGCACTTTTAATTTGAGAACCAAACATATGCATTTAAAAATTTAAGATCATTATTGTTGACAACCCTTAAACCGGGTACCAAGGATGCGTTCTTGTTGAGAACCATTAAACCCGGTATCAACGAGGAGTCCTAAACCAAGATGAAGGTGGTCAAGTCCAAGCGGGGATGCGACAGCTGAAATTATCAAGTACTGGATCGTTCCCGGCGAACTGCTTAGGGCAGTAGACCGATCGGTCCCAACAAACAGCTTAGGGCCAAACAGACCCGATCGGTACAGACAGACTGCTTAAGGCAGTAGACCGATCGGTCCCTGCAAACAGCTTAGGGCCAGTACACCGATCGGTCCCGACAGTTTGCTTAGGGGCAGCACACCGATCGATCCCGGCAGTTTGCTTAGGGCAGCAGACCGATCTGTCCGGCAGACTGCTTAGGGCCAAACAGATCGATCAGTTCCGGCAGTTTGCTTAAGGCAGTAGACCGATCGATCCCAATAGACAGCTTATGATCCCAGCAAACTGCGTAGGTCCCAACAGACTGCATAGGTTTTGATAGGTTGGATGTTGGCCCATCAGCATGCATTCCATGCTTCATGTTCAACCACGCTTTCCAGCATGGGGAAACACATTGTTAGAGGTGGTTTCAGGATGTGAACCACGCGTGTTTCTCCCTTTATAAATGCATAACTGAAAGATAAGCTAAAAAAATGGTCAATTTGGAGGAACCTTAGCCGCTGTAATTTCATTTTCCGCTGCTCTTATTCCCTTTATATATTTCATTGATTTATTAATGAATTTGCCGTGGAGGTTCTCCTCTCGGCAACGTAGTTTTTTCCCCCTTTCTTAAGGGGTTTTTTGCACGCTAAAATCGTCTGTGTTCTTTCCATTTTCTATATTTCAAATTGTCTCTATAAACAACAAATAAAACCGATTTTCAGAATCCGATGACTGTTGGTACCCCTAAAAAGGAACCACAACAATTATAATTTGATCAAACCTCAATTTTAAAAGTTGAATCAAATATGTGTTTTTATTTGGGAAAACAAGTTGAATCAATTGTTAGGAGGAACCACCGAGGAAGGCATTCATTTCATTTCTAACTTGTTTCTTTGGTTGTTTTTAATATTTGTGTTGTCAAGTAAGCAACTGTAAGGGGCTGAAAAAATTAGGTCTCCTAATATTGTTTCTTTGGAAGAGGTGAGAGACAGTTGGCACATAATCGCTTCCTTATCCTTCTAGTCAAACTTCCATTGCACATCCGCCGAACAAGCCTTGGGAGGTTTAGTTATTGATAATGGTGCGTTCTCATTTCTCAACCAATGTTTCTTCTTTGCGTCTCTACATTTTGTTTTATCGTTTGATTTTGAAGGAACATATATAGATAATTCAATACAGGATTGAAGGTCTATCGAGGCTTTTTCCATTAAAATGAGCCATGGCCTTGTGATCTCCCCGAATCCTTTGATTGCGTTAATATCTCGCAAAAATTACAGTTTTCAGTTCAGACCTAATGTGAAAAATCCTGGAATCAGATGTTGCGACAAAGGTGATTCCAAACCCCAGGTTAACCTCTCAGTTCTCCGCTTCACTCTAGGTAATCACAGGACCCTTGTTTGTTCGTTTGGTGGATACTTCACATGATTGTGTGGTTGTCAGGGATTCCTGGTTTGGATGAATCTTACTTGCCAAGATACATCGGATACGCCTTTGGGACGCTATTAGTGGTGAACCATTTTATGGGCTCAGATTTTTCGTCCCTTACTCCTGCCCAACTGGTAATGATTATAGAGAAACTCTGGTTTTGTTGTTGACAATGTTGGTTCCTGAATTTGCAGAGAAGCGAGACATTAGGACTTTGTCTATCTGTGTTTTCCGTAGCTGTTCCGTATATTGGTAAGTTTCTGAAGGTGAGTGTGATTATTGATAGATAGAGGAAGGTGAAAGTGAAACTAGTGTTGTTTGACGTTGCATTTTATAGTTGATGTTTAAATGGATGTTGATGGTATTGTAAGGGAGGATATGGGAATGAAAGGAAAAGAATCCCAGAGGGTGTTGAGCAAATATTTGTGATGTCAGAGGGTATTGGTGATGATTTGAAACAAGAGTTAGCCTGGGCTACATATGCTGTATTGCGCAATACAAACTCTATATCAGTGGTTGGCTACTATACTATTTTATACTAATTACTAACCTTACCTTATTATGGTGTATTTGTTTGATGTGTTGATCTGTAGGTGATATCCATAGAGGATGAGTTTTGTATTCGTGGATATTGGAATACACCCACAAGTTTATCAAATGAAGACGTTTGTGGTTGGTTCAAGTCACAGATTGCAATGAAGGGAGTGGAGGACAGAGTGTATTATGATGGGGGTTCAGGTTTGAAATCATAGAAATAATAGAAATAATAATATAAAGCAGTGAGTGGAGTCTAGTGTTGTTTCAGATTGGCAAGTGAGGAAGATGGTTCCTGATGGGATAAAGTGCATATTGGTGCAGCGTGTTGAGGGGGGATTTATGATGGTGGCTTCTGATGCATATTATACTGATAAAGATGAATCATGGATAGCCGCCATTGCTAACAAATTTACACCATCCTGACAAGTGACAACTACAACATATTATTTGTACGCCTTTTTGCTTGACTTACACCAAATTATGATGATAAGCTCCAAATGCATTTTTTAATATAATATTATGCAGTTTTACATTTACTAAATTGAATCTAGGTCACCATTAACTCCACACAATTAATAGCATCTCACTCCACTCCTACAAATTACAGTCTCTATCTATTCTTCTTCAACATTTATAAAATTCAGCCACTATTTTAATTTGTCAATAATTAAACAATTACACAATGAGGTGGAATTGGTATTCTTCTCCAGTCTCCATCTTTCATTCGAGTTTTTACTGGATTTGTTTTATTTAAAAAATAATTTAATGCATTCGTATAATATATATGTAAAATGTAACTATGTAAGTGGAGCAGTTTCTCAATTATTTATTATTTATAAATATGTAAGAATACTTGTCTTCCTCTATGTTTTTAAAACGATGATTATTATGGAGCCTTAAAAACATTTAATTACATCGTTCAATAAATTATTGTGTTATAAAGTAAATATAAAATAGAATTTCATTCCTATATAAAAGATAACCAATTTCATAAGATTATTTTAAAAAATAATAGAAATTATTTTATATATTATGAGTATTGGTAAATAATAAAATTTTAATAATCATAAAGAAAATTAAAATTAAAATATCTAAAAATATAAAATGAAAAATTAGAGAAATTCAATTTAAAATTTGAATTGGATGGTGATATTCACCGTCCAATCTGTTCAAGACGACCGTTCAACCGTGTTTTAAAAAGAAACGTCTTCCTAACAATCTCTCTCCCGCGTGCGGGGCTGGTGGAGGGGTCCGCCGGGATGTCCGTTTTCTCACTGGGACAATACTTGTTGAGATCTGAAGTTAATCATCCGGCAGATTGTCAATTGATTTTTCCCTCACCCTTTTACTTTGAAACCTACTTTCAAGACGTGAGGAAAAAGTCAAACAAGAAGAGGAGGTTTTAGTGTTTGGTACGCGTTAGGTGTTGTTGGTATTACATCAGTTGCTACAAATTCACACTGGATTCATTCTTTTAGACGACGCCTGGTCTGTTGTTCTTCTAGAATTTCGCATGTTCTATCTCATTTTCTGCTGATATTGTAATCTTCTTCAGAAGTTGCACCGAAATTCAGTGAACAAGTTTATTTTATTTTTTTATCTGGGAGAAGATGATGCGTATGAGCACCAACACTGATTGTATCTCCCCTCAAATCAGTGTCGGGATTGATAAAAAATGGGAGGTGAGTGATGCAAACCGATAAATGGATAATAGAAATTTTATTGATTAAAACCGACATAATAATCGTATTCAACATAATATAAAATGAAAACGATTAAAACAATATTTAAATATTTAATATCATATTGATTTATTCAAAATTATCTCAATCAATTTTGTTAATTCAGATAAATCCTTTTATAGATTGAGCATCTTCCTTGATTAATGATTTAACTCAATCCACTATTAATTGAACGGAATCATTTCCTTTATTATCCTCCCTCAAACGAGGCCGTGGTGGAGGCAGAGTTTACTGTTGAATAAGAGTTTCTTCATATTTACCTGGTTGATTCAAGAGTTTAAAATATAATTGGTTTGAGGAAGTAGAGCTATTGGGTTTAGTGAGAACAATCCGTAAAAGAATAGCTCTCATAGAGTGTGATTCTAGTGGGAAACGTGATTGGTTTATGCTACATGGTAAGTTTATTTGGCATGAGTGGTGTGAAAACATGAAGAAGAGGAATGAGAATACATATCCAAGGGTGAGTAAAATCTGGGTGGATATATATGGTGTTTCACTGCAATTTTGGACAACAGAGACATTTGCGAGAATTGGATCAATTTGTGGAAAGACTACAAATTGCACAAATTACAAAGAACCAATCGGTTTTGCATAAGGGAATAGTAGATATTAGAATTGTACTGGGATATCCATTAAGAAGAAATGCCACAATAAAATGGGAAGGACAATAGTTCGAAATATATATTGAGGAGATACATGACTTTCAGAGTGTGATAATGGTGGAATCTGGGAAAGAAGATGGAGGTAATGATCAAAATGTTTGGCGCGATGTATATATATCCGAAGATGATATCAATGACAAAGAAGATGATAATGATATGATCTACAATATGGAGTCCTACGTAGACGATTTAAGTGAATGTGAAATGGATGAAAATATGATACTAGTTCTAAAAGGACTCTCTATCGACCAAGGTGATTACACAAATGCTTGTGAAGCCATGGATAATAACTCCAACCAAGTGAGAGAACCTATTGAAAATACATCTGTTTCTCAGAATATGCAATAAAAATCAATAATGAAAATCTCATTTCATTGGCACAAGATGAGGAGCAAAATGTGGCCACTGAGCACCAAGTGGAAACAATCATCAACATCCAAGAGAAGAATATATTTGTGACCCATGAACATGATGCAGGAAATATAGGTCAGGATATGGTGACAATTTTGAGAAGATCTTCTCGAAATAAAAAGCCTTCTAAAATTCTATTGGAGTCACAACATCAATGTCGATATCACAAAAAGAAGGCACCAAGGGTTATCAACAAGAAATTATAAAAAAGAATCGGTGAAGAAATGCTGAAACAAGATAGGACTCAAGAAATTGGAAATTTGATGGAGATGGAGCAAGTGATAGAAAGGGATGAAGAACTTGATATTGAGAATGCACGATTAATGAAATTAGAAATATGATGGGATTGACTCCTAATCATTAGCATAGTACTATCTAGTGAAATTTAGATTCATCAAATGTTAGTAGAGAGACAAGGGCTTTGTTTTGAGTGATATATGAAGATTTTGAGTATTAATATTTGAGGCTTGACACGTATTGAGAAACGACATATGCTCCGTAATTTAATGGCAAAAGAAAGAATTGAATTCTTTATGATCCAAGAGACTAAAATATCATATGTTACAATGAGTCTAATTTTGAGCATATGGGGCAACAAAATGGTTGATTTCCTCTGGAGGGATGCGATAGGAAAGGTGGGTGGCTTGCTTTCAATTTGGGATTCTAGTGTGTTTAAAAATGATGATGTTTTTTACGGTGATGAGTTCGTGGGTGTGATCGGAAGGTGGAATAATATGGATAGAAATTTGGTTTTAATGAATGTTTACGCACCAATAGGAAGAGAGACTAAGAAACAATTATGGGATGATATATCCATAATTCATGAAAATAGTGATGATTTATGTTGTTTAATGGGTGGTTTTAATGCGGTAATTTCATTAGGCGAGCGATGTGGTTGTGTGGGAAACATAATGGAAATGGAAGATTTTAGAGAATTCATTGTAGAGACCGGATTTGAAGATATGCCACTAAAGAGACGAAGGTTTACTTGGTACAACACATCGGCACAAAAATGAATCGTTTAGATTGATGCTTGATAACACCAGAATTATCACAAATCTGACACAATGCAAAGTTGATGAGATTAGAGCGCAGTTTATCAGATCACTGTCCGATTCTACTCCATCTTAATAATCAAGACTTTGGGCCGAAGCCATTTCGATTTTTCAATATATGGATGGAACATGAAGGATTTTGAGATTTTTTTAAATCAATATGGAGAGATTTTGAGGTGGATGGGGCTGCAAGATTCAGATTGAAGACGAAGCTTAAATTTGTCAAGCAGAAATTGAAAGATTGGAACAATCATATGTTTGGTGATGTTAACACAAAATTAGAGGAAGCGAGAAAAAATCAAGCATTCTGGAATATAGAGGCGGAATCGAGAAATTACAAGAAGTATTTTATTTTTTAAAATATTTTTGACAATTGATTTTTAAATGTTGTAGCTCATTAATAGATAATAATTTTTATTAACGTAAAATTAATGAGATATTCAAATGTCTTATTTCAATTTTTAAGATTCAAATAATAATTATCATTATAATTTATATAATTATATTTATATAATAATGGGTTAGGAGCAGCTTCGGAAATTTAATTCTTTTAAAACTTACGTTTCAACTATTCCGTTTCGGAGTTCAGGTAAATCTATTTGGACGGATCCAAACATCATAGGCCCTCACTTCTGGTATGTACCTTTCCGCATTTAATATTTTTTTATAATAAACATGTATTAATGTAGTTAAAAAAAATTCACTTAAATAAAATAAGAGTACATTTTTTAAAATCACTAAAAAATATTAAATAAAAACTTGAAACAGAAAATGATCCTAAATGTTTATATATTTGTGTGCTAATACTAATACTAATACTATAGGGAAGTTGTTGATTTAAAATGTATGGAAATAGAAAATGACGTGGCATCCGACACGGATAAGTATGATTGGTGCCAACTAAGGAGTGAGAAAAAAAGACAAAAGTTGAAACTGGCGCGTGACGGAACTGGAAACAGCTTATTGCCCTTAAATTACATTACAAGTCTTCCATCGAAATTAAACCAGACAGAAAGCGGCCGCGATTTACCCACGTCTATAATTCCTACTTATAATCTTAAACTATCAATTGCAACACAAAATAACAAGACTTTAAATGCATGGATTTGGATTCAACCTACCCCCTACACGTGACCGAAATCCACCTAGATTCTCCCACAACAGCCCCTTTGCCGGAATCCCCCAACGCTGCTACTGTGGTTCACCCTGTGGCCTCCCCCAAATCGGGTAGACACCCATTGTTCAAAGGAATCAGATGCAGAAGCGGAAAATGGGTGTCTGAAATACGGGAACCCAAGAAGACCACAAGGATATGGCTTGGGACATATGCTACGGCGGAGATGGCTGCCGCCGCTTATGATGTTGCCACTTTGGCATTGAAGGGACCCCAAGTTGCCGTTAATTTCCCTCATTTGACTTCGTATTACCCCGTACCGGCTTCTCAGACTGCGGGAGATATACGGGCGGCGGCTAGCTGTGCTGCTGCCGTTAGTGAGCTGATGAAATGTGGTGGTAGAGATCAAATTCAGTTCCCACTGGTTGAACCTGTCGCGGCGAACAACATCGGAGATCAAATGGAAATCCCTCTTCCTTATCTTGAAACCGAAGCTTTTTCAAGTCCAAGTGATTCTCCGGTGGAGGAAGAAATTCTGAGTAATGAGAACTCGCAAGTTCCTGCCCTGCTCCTACATTCTGAGACTGAAGCTGAAACTGGTAAATCTCCTACAGCAGCGGAATTTGTTGACGAGGAGGAGCTGTTTGAGATGCCTAAGCTGCTAGCGGAGATGGCGGAGGGGATGCTGATGAGTCCACCGCGAATGAAATCGGAGGAGGAGGAGATATCAGAAAGTTTATCCATAGATGATAGTCTTTGGAGCTATTCTATAGTGAAGAGACCTGATAATTGAAAGTATAATATAATTATCACTTATTTACTTATATCCATAGGTGTCTAGTAAAAGAAAGTAGAATAGGTATGTCTTGTGTTCCGAGGTTGCATTAAATTGTTTGTTTGATTATACAATCATAATAACAATTTAATCTTCACACCACTAATATTTTTAGGTCAATTCGTATTCTGATTCATATCGTTAAGTAACAAGTTTTTGAGTCAAAACATATTTTTTTAAAAAAATTTGGTATCGATCCATATTTCGATCATAAGTATGATAACATTGAAACAACACAACAATTTCTAATTGTGGAACCATTATTTTTTATTTTGTAGTCTTGAGAATAGATGATCACTAAAAAATTAGATCTCATAATTTTTAAACAATTGAATTATTGCATTATAATTTAATTAAAGTTATTAGAAACATCCGAATATAATTTATAAGATGATATTCCAAAGAAGGCCATTTTGGTTGGTTAATTAGAAAACATTGCAATTTGTTGCTAAGTTATAGGGAATAGTCAAATTGTGTTTCTGGAGCCAGTTAAGGTTATAAGAAATAGACACGTAATGACGCGTTTCGGTGCGGGAAATAACGTCTTGGAATTGGCAGTTACATTAACTGTAACCTGAATGTAATGTAAGAAAACAGGTTGGCAGTTGCAAGTTGTGACAATGGCCCCACATCTTACTTTTTGTTACAAAAAAACTATTTTTTTTGTACATTTAAATCGAAACTAAAACTCTCCATATTCAATTATTTTTCCCGTTTTTGTTTTGATTCACCACCACATTTTTCTCAATTTCTTTTTGTTGCCATATTCATGATACCGAGGAAAATTGTTTAGCATCAATTATAAGCTGAAGAGAACAAAATTTGATGTCAAGTGAAAGACTTTTGTTTTACACATATTTAAAAAGAAGAGAAACTCCAAAATTCCCTCAACCGTCCACGAGAGATGTTTGACTTTGAATGTGCTTTTACCGTTTGTACCTTAACTGCCAGATGTCTAGAATGGCACTGTAATGTAGGCTGTGGGCAGCTGACCCGTTCCGGTCCCCACAAATTTACACTTCCCTCCCAGCCTGTAACCTCATCACTCACCGTGTTCAATCCGCACTTCATACTTGATACTTCACACGCACGTATATATAATCGTTGATTTTATTCATCTTTCCCAAAATCACTTCTTCTTCAATAAGAACCAGCTTTGATGATGAAGAAGCTGACTACCAGCGACTCGGACCCTTTCCCCGTTGGGCAGCAACTTTACTGGAATTTCTCGCCAGTGGAGGTCACTTCATCAGAGAACAGGACAAACTTCTCAGATGAGGAAGTTATTTTAGCTTCCAACAATCCCAAGAAGAGGGCTGGAAGGAAGAAGTTCAAGGAGACACGTCATCCTGTGTATCGCGGTGTCAGGAGGCGAAATTCCGGCAAATGGGTCTGCGAGGTGAGGGAGCCCAATAAAAAGACTAGGATTTGGCTTGGGACATTTCCCACCGTCGAAATGGCGGCGCGTGCCCACGACGTAGCTGCGTTAGCTTTGAGGGGGAAGTCCGCGTGTCTGAATTTCGCCGACTCAGCTTGGCGGTTACCTGTGCCCGCGTCGACGAATTCAAAGGATATTCAGAAAACCGCTGCAGAGGCTGCCGAAGCTTTTGCGCCTTCGTCGTCAGATTCTTACATGCCGCAGGAGCGTAAGGAAGAAGAGCAAGAGTCATCCATCGGCCCAATGGCGTTGGAGTCAACGGAGTACGCGTTGTTCATGGAGGAAGATACGGTGTACGGAATGCACGGGTTGCTGAGCAATATGGCAGAGGGTCTGATGGTGCCGCCCCCTTTGTACTATCACTATGATGAAGTGGAAGAACGATATGAGATGCCCCTTTGGAACTTTTCGTGTTGATAAGATGAATCGTGGAATTAAAGATTCGCATTTTATTGAATTTCTTTGAATTCCATATTTGATTTGTACTATGTAGTTAGTGTTGAAACATTGTCCCACATAATATAAAAATTCTAATTGATAAGAAGAATAATATTATAGATAATTGATTTGTTTCAAATCTTTTCAATATGATTTATTTCTATTATAAACTAAATTATAGTCCTAACTCATTGAATTTTAAATTTATATAGTTAATTGAGTGAAAGCATATGCATATGGCTCGCTATAGTTGTAGCTGCTCTGCTGTCTGTATTTTCATCAGCAATTGCCAATTTTGTTTTCTTGTGTGAGAAGATTGGCGTCAAACGCCTTTGGAAGTTGGAACATGACCAATTTATTGGAGTTTTTTGTGTTACATAACATTGTAACTTGTTATGTTGTTAAAAGGTAACATAAATTTTCGATTGATTTTGTTTTTGTCATTAATTAAATTTGTTTTACAAACATAGTGTTGAAGAATATGAATTATTGGATAAATAAGGTTGGAATGGAGCGATAAGGATGGAATAATTCTAGAAACTCTCAAACACAAAATGAGAGAAGTGGTCAGAGGCTCTAGTCAACCAATCTCTCTAAATTGATAAACTTTCCCACGTAGCTTGCTACACATATGGAAGGGAGGCAATCAAGGCATACATTTAGGATCTTCAACAAACTTTCTGTATTATTTATTCTGTTGTCATTTGTAACACAATAACGTCGAATGCAATATTCTTTAGCCTTCACTGCCGAGATTCTCTTTTTCTTCACATAGCATTGATTTGCAATCTGTCATTGGCAGCTTTATTATAGAAACCGAACTACAATTTTTTTTTATTTTTAATTGTTGTTTTTAATGTCTTTTCGATATAAAAAAAAATGGTTGCTCGATTTCTATAATTATAGAAACCGAGCTACTAATAAAACTATGTTTGTAAAACAAATTTAATTAATAACAAAAACAAAATCAATCGAAAATTCATGTTACTTTTTACATTTTAACAAATTAAAATACTATCTAAAAAACTGACTCGAGTTTATTGAGCGGCTATAGTATATATATATATATTCTGGTTGTGTTCATTAACGAGTGAGTACATCACTGGTTCTGCAATTTTGCCCAATGATTGAACAGTAAGAAATAAAATCCAAGGCTTCAATCACCAAACCTGAGCCCAAACTGTTTCCCGCAGAATGGCGACAAATTCCTCTGTCCCAAAATACCAAAATTTAAGAAATCCTCCAATTTATGGATTTGGAGTTATTTCTGACACGATAGAGTCAAAGGCAGGACCCGAAACATATTCATACTTTGCTCCACACTAATCTTGATTTCATCGAAAAAACTTTGTATTGTTGGAAATTGGGAGGGGAGTTGTGTCAGGCTTATAAATTATTGATGGGACTGGGACTGGGACTGGGAGGAACGAAGAAATTAGACGCACCAACAGCCATTTCTATTTTCCAGTCCTTGGAAATTTCTCAAACCATCCTTCCAAATTGATGCTTCTAATCGCACCAAATTTCTCCCCATTTGGTCTGGTTTGCCGTCGAATATCGATCGCATTGGAAGACAATTAACCTTAGAAAATGATTTTTTTCTTTCTCTTTCTCTCACATTCAATTCTTTTTCTTTTTTATTTCATAAATTTCTCATATATTCATATCATTTTTTTTTTTTCTTTCAACTTTTTCATGTATTATTTATTTATTTATTCATAATTATATATGGGCGCCAAAGTGACTGAACTAAGCCTTAACTCTAGCAAAGTCCAAAATGGCTCTTTTCCATGTTCCTTAATGTTTAGTTTTTTTCCATGTTACCACTCAAGGAGAAATATAGTGCGCATCTTTTAGTTTTTTTATCATAAAAACTCTTTTGTTTTTCTTATGTATAGAACTTTATGTACTTAGTTCAAAGTTTGCAAAACTATTAAAAGTCTTCATGCATTATATGTATCAATTCATGCAATTTATCAACGCATCATTCGGATTATAAAATACTCATGTAATTTCTATCGAGTATAGGTGCATATACTTCTACTCCAAATCCATCGAAAGAATATCAATGATATCTTATCAACTAGATCTCTTCTACTAATTACGTAATTCAAAATTAAGTGTATTCTTTCGTCTACAAAGCATCCATATAGTCACATAAACTAAAAGCATGTAAACAAAGTGTCTTTATATAAATTAGAGAATTGAAGATCAAAAGGAGGCTGAAACATTAATCCCGATCATTATTTTTGCCTATATTCATCGTGTACTGTTTGATTCCCCATATAGTTATTTGGATGCAAAAGTTTCACTATCGGCATCGAGATTTTTTTCTTTTTATTTTGGAGTTTTCCACGTAAAACGTCTTTGTTTCTCCCATTTTCATCTCCACAATCATAAAAATAAAACTTGAATTATGATCATTACTTTGATCTTAATTCCATGAATGTTGGAACCTAACAAAAAAGAATATATATATATATATATATATATATATATATATATGTGTGTGATATCTAAAAAGAAAAATGCGTTTTAATTATAATTTCCTGGTTATCCCAAATTGAAGTTTAATTGAAATAATGAATGAGGTTCTAAATTATAATTTTGATTTAATGGAAAGTTTCGGGGCTTCCATCTCTCCAAGCCCCCGCGTGACTCTTTCTCTCTCTCTTCTCTCTCTCTCAAGCTCTTGCGTTTTGTTTTTCTTTGAAACCCTAATTCCCCAATCAACATTCGTTTTTGCTGTCGAGACTTACATCTTTAGGCGTGTTTTGGTAAATTATTCAACCAGCATAAATTCGGTATTCGTATTTTATTTTCTATCTATATCTTGGATTGGATCCAGCCCCAAGTAATCGATGGATGTGGATGGGGGAAGACGACTTTTCAACAGACTAGGGCCATCGTCTTCCGGCGACAATGGGAGTAAGCAGCAGAAGGTTTGTTTTCACTGGAGGCAAGGGAAGTGCACCAGATTCCCTTGTCCTTTCTTGCATAGTGAATTGCCCACCGCCTCCAACGGGAAGAGAACAAATCAGGGGAATGGAACGGATGATAATTATCGTGGGGGATTGCGGCGATCTGGTAATTATAACTTTAGTAACAATAGCACTTGGTCTAGGGCGCCAGTTCAGCAAGGGGCAGGTAATAGCAGAACTACTGTGAAGAAGATAGACAAGTTGTGCAATCACTGGGCACAAGGAAGCTGCAAATTTGGTGAAACCTGCAAGTACTTGCATCAGTGGTTTTCTGGGGATTCCTTTTCGCTGCTCGCACAACTCGAAGGGCACCAGCAGGTATACTTCATTTCGTCAATTCAATGGTTTAATATCTCCACTTCCATGTTTTCTGTTTTTTAAATCTGCAACCCATTTTTTTTAACTGATGGATTATTGTTTGCTGAGTCCGGCCCATTTACTTCTGTTACGTTTGTGTTAATGGTGGAACTTTGCTTTAGGTTGTAACAGGGATTGCATTACCATCGGGGTCTGATAAACTTTACACAGGAAGTCAAGATGAGACTGTACGAGTTTGGGACTGCCAATCTGGTCAGGTTAGCATCATTTTTTATTTTTTGAGACAGTGTGCTGCTTGTAAATGAGGTGGCTTGCATGAATTACTTTGTTAACCTAAAAAGGTAGATATCCATGCAAATCTGTGATTGTTAATGCAATTTCGTTTCAACGACATGCTATTCCTAAAAGTTCATAATTTTGTGGTGTTTTAGTTTCACCTTTCTAAGCATATATTTCTTTCATCCTTGCGACTGAAATTGGTTGCTTTATTTGTTCTTGAGGTAGTTGGCAGGTGTTATCAAGTTGGAAGGTGCAGTAGGTTGTATGTTGAGTGAAGGTCCTTGGGTGTTCATAGGTTCAACAAATCTTGTCAAGGTTATAATGCTACAGACAATTGCACGGAATTTATGTGCCTATCTGTCTACTTATTCCCTTTTTCTCTCAAGAAAGTGTTTTGCATCTCGTCATTTTATTCTTTTTTTAAATGGAATATTGTATCTCTTCATTTAATTCATCAAATAGTCATTTTCATAAAAACATTATTGGCCCTATTTGATGGTCCTGTATAATGAGAGATTTTGACTTAATGCCATTTTATAACTTCTTTCTGTTTTTAGGCATGGAACATACTAACAAATACAGAACTCAGCTTAAGTGGACCTGTTGGACAAGTCTATTCTCTTGTTATTGGAAATGATTCGCTCTTTGCCGGAACACAGGTATGTATGTATGATTCATTTTAATTCCATCGAATTTTTTATTTTAAAATTAATTATCTGTTGAAAATTTGGAGTTTTTTGGATTGATGTATGTATGTTTCACTTCTAAGATACATTATTATTGTTATTATTCCCAAATTAATGGAAAGCTAGCCTTATTTATGTTTCAACAAGCATTTAGTTTTTCATTCCATGATCCCAACTATTCTGAGCGAGGAGTGACGCTTAAGCTGAAATAGTAACTATTTATCCTCTTATTACTTTCACTTACTGCAGGAGGGGACAATATTGGTTTGGAAGTTCAATGTAGCTGGCAATTGTTTCGAGCCAGCTGCTTCACTCAAGGGCCACACTCTTGCCGTTGTGACAATGGTTGTGGGAGGCAACAGATTATACTCTGGGTCAATGGACCACTCGATAAAAGTAAGTTGGAGTCCACACACTCTGCTTCACTTGATTTGTGTCAGATAGGAGTTGTCAGTCGCTAATTACTTTTATTTTCATTTAATTTTACTATTTGTTCTTTGATTTGTGTTTCAGGTTTGGAGCCTCGAAACTTTGAAGTGTTTGCATACCTTATCTGGGCACACAGATGTAGTGATGTCTGTTTTGTGTTGGGACCAATTCCTTTTATCAGCTTCCTTGGACAAAACTGTTAAGGTTTATGATCTACACTAGATATTAATTTAGTTTGAGTAGTAATTGGCTATTAGTAATGTGGAGCTATTGACTCTCATCACTTGTATTAATTAGGTTTGGGTTGGAACGGACAGTGGCAGCCTGGAAGTAACATACACCCATAATGAAGAGCATGTAAAGTTGCACCACTTTCAGGCTTGCATGCATTATTTGTTGAATCCAAAAATATTGATAAGAGCTCCTTAGAAAAGTAGTTGTGCAATGAAGTGTTTCATTATGCAGGGGGTACTTACGCTGTATGGAATGCATGATTCAGAAGCAAAGCCGGTGCTGTTTTGCTCATGCAACGACAACTGCATCGGTGTCTATGATTTGCCATCGTGAGTTGCAGTTTGTGAAAAAAGGCCTTGGTTGAATGAGTGGACATGATGGATGTTATTTGATTGTAGGTTTAATGAGAGAGGGAAGATATTCTCTAGAAAAGATAGTAGAGCTGTTCAAGGTGGACCAGGTGGTTTATTTTTCACGGGAGATGGATCAGGTCAAGTTAAAGTGTGGAAATGGTCATCAGAGGCAACATGATCACAAGTGAGAAGTCCCCCCCCCAATTTCCTCCGTTCTTGGAGAGTGAGTGTGTATATCTTGTCATCAGGTGAAGGAACAAGTACAAGTATATCCCTAAACAGCTTTTGAATTGAGTCAAGACATTTTTTCTTGTAACGTCATCTGCTTCACTGAATAAAATTGATCCTTAGGCTAATATCATAATTAGATTTTAGAGTTGGCCCCTCCGGGTAAGTACATCCCGGCGCTCATAACAAAAAACAGGCTTTATTGGGTCGCTGTTATTCCTATCTTACACTAAAAAGAAATAAAAAATGTACACATGCAATTCCCGTATGCCTAAATAACACAAGTTTGGGAGGATGTATGTATGGGATGTCTTTGGTTGAGGTTGAGCCCAAAAGGAGGAGCAGGGCACGTCCCCGGTGGGATGTTGACGAGGAAATTCGCTGTCATCGTTTGATTCGTTGCTTTTCGACTCAATAGTACCATCATGTCGACACTTGAATGTATTGGCATTCTTGCTCTGTTATAAACTCTCCTCTCTTTTTCATGCTACAAAAACATTAAATTCCCCCTTTAGGAGGATGCAATTGCAAACGCATCTCAGAATTTGGAATCAGATTTCCTTTTTCTGCCTTTGCTCTTGTATTTTTCGCCAATCAAATGAAACTGTATTGGAAAATGACATCCGTACCTCTTTCTTTAATGCTTCTATTCCTAGGACAAGCACACTAAAAATTATTGCGTGGCGGTGGGGCTGTTGAGTTTGCTTTTGACAACTATCTGTCATCACTTCCTTTTTATTCAGAATTGAGAGCAAACCAGAACAAGTTTTGTCTTCAATTTTAACTAAGGTAAGCAGTCATCTGGAAACCATACATTTCTAGGGTTTCGATGGAGCAAAAACTGAATACTTTTCTTTGAACTGAAACACAAGTTGGGATCTCGAGTTCTTTGAATGAGATCTGGAGAATTATTTCATGATTGGTAACATATTCGTTTCAACTATTTTTTGAAGAAAAAATGGCTAGAGGAAAGGTTCAACTGAAGCGGATCGAGAACGCATCGAGTCGGCAAGTGACATTTTCAAAACGGAGAAATGGTCTTTTGAAGAAGGCTTACGAGCTTTCAGTGCTTTGTGATGCAGATGTGGGTTTGATCATATTCTCCCAAAAAGGAAAACTTTATGAGTTCTCAAGTTCCAAGTAAGATAAATCCCTGAACATGAATTCAATTCACACTTGACAGGTAATGCAATCTACCGTCGTTAACTTTTTGTTTCTCTTTCCAATTTCCTCTGCAAGAAATATTTTTGTGTGAAATCAAGAGATTAATCTGTACGTGGAACCAATAAAACAGTAAATTTGAACTTTTTTAATAATAATAATAAATACGTTAGCAAATCAGATTTGGCTTCGGAATGCGTGCATGATTAGGTGAAATAACCGAATATGATGCCCGTCTTCAAGTTGAAGGCGAAAAATCACTAGAATTACTTGTAATTGTAACTCAAGGCCTGGGTTGAGGCTGCGTTTAAAGTTAATGTTATAAAGTGTTGGTGTTATTTCTCGTATCGGTTGATTTAGTTAGATGATTGTTGCAACAGCAACTTTCCTTGTTTGATTCAGCATGTGGAAGGTGATCGAAAAGTATGTGGAGTTGAGGAAAGAGCAAGTGAATGGAGGTGAAGCTGAAGAACAAATTGAGGTTTCCCAATATAAAATATCAAGTTAGTATCGATAGTGTAATCAAAGTTGCAGTTGGTGCAGGAATTGAAGCAGGAAGCGTTGATGATGATGGAGAATATAGAGGTCTTAGAGGCATCCCAAAGGTAATCCTATTTCCACTTGATCCTCATTTCCATTCAACTTCACAGAGAATTGGGAATTGGGAATTTCAGCAAGTTTTTAGGGCATAACATCAGCTCATGTTCCATGGAGGAGCTGCAAGAAATGGATAAACAGCTCAATACAAGCGTCACAAAATTACGAACACGCAAGGTATGGATCAATATCAACGAGGCAACATTATATAGACTGAAATGAACATGGACTCATCTACACAGGAACAGTTGTTCAAGGAAGAGATGGCAAGACTAGAAGAAAAGGTAAGAAATCACATACCCTTCATTTTCACCATCTCTGAGGAACCTCACAAATTGAAATTATAGGAGAAATTATTACTACAAGAGAATCATAGACTTAGTTCCCAGGTAATCAACTGTTTTTATTACCACAAAAAATAGGTATCCTTTTTTAAAATGTTTATGACTACAGTTGCAGATTGGAATGAATAAACTGGAAATAGGAAGCTGCAGCCGTAGCTCGGAGGTGGTGACTGAGTTGTTCATCGGCCTTCCTTCCATGAAGAACCAGTGAATTAATTAGTTTCTATATCTCTAGTTAAATAATTAATCTGTTTGTTGAAGCAAGAATCAAACATCTTTATTCATTACTAAATTTGAAGACAACGCTGCAATCAATGCTTTTGTTTATTGTTTCCCTTCTGACTCCGACTTGACTGTCCCTTTCTGGCTGTTTTGGATTTATATGATTTTCGTTTCGTACAGTATTCAATATCGGATTGTTTTATTAAACAAATTCAAACTAGACAATGGAATGTATTAAATAGTGAATACCTCTCTTTTTAAACCCGTTTTTTAGATTCAATAATACCTAATCTCCTTCTATTTTAAAATTTCCCTCTATATTAAATAGGTAAACCCGTAAATATTTTAAAATTTCCTTCTATTTGAACCGAACCCAATCGAACCGAAAAATCTTCGATTCACTAAAAATCGGTTTGAAAAGACAGGTAAATACTTGATTGAGTGCAAAGTATGAAGAAATTTACTGCATTTGAAATTTTATGTGAAGAAAAATAGACTGGTCCCCGAATAAGCTTGGGCTTTGCATTTCAAAGATGAGAATCTAACAGGCAAGAGCGGGGGGCTTGGAAATTTGTGACTTTCATCCGCAGCCGCAGGAGGGCTTCATTTATCCCTATCCTTTTTCATATGGGTAAGGAGTGGCTCAGTTGGATCGGAAGAGGAGCCTCCGCCGACAGGAGACCTTCCTCGCACTGCATGTGTTGTGTTTTTAAACTTTTTGATTTCTATACTCTGAATCGGCAGCCACATCTAGATTCTTATTCTTCTCTTTTGGAATATGAAGATGAAGAAATGCTCATATCTACAGGTTCCGTATTATTGTATTTCCTTGGAGGATTGGATTTCATTTTTTGAATAATATGGCTTCCCTTGGTCTTCATCGTTCATGCAGGGCTNGGTAGCTGCCACCGAAGTCTCCATCTACTCTAAGGCTGGAACTTGTGAGAACGTCATGCTATCGATCATGCAGATTTTCCATCCTGAGTCGACCTGTAGTCTGTCGATCGGCTGTCTTGACTTGCAGTATGTTTATCGCCTGCCTGGACCTACAGTCCGTCGATCGCCTGTGACATGCAGTCCGTCGATCGCCTGCCTAGACCTGCAGTCCGTCGATCGCCTGTGTGGACCTGCAGTCTGTCGATCGCCTCTGCAATCCCGTCGATCGCCACAAACCTGCAGTCTATCGATCACCTATGCAGTCCCGTTGATCGCCACAGACCTGCAGTCTGTCAATCGCTGTGACCTGCAATCCGTCGATCGCTACTAACCTGCAGTCCGTCGATCGCCACTGACCTGCAGTCCGTCGATCGTCATGCAAAAATTTGGTGTTCTACTCAACACGTACTTCGTTTGTAATATGTTCATTTAAAAAGTATTAAATATTAAATATTCAAATTATCAAAATTAAATAATAATTATCAATGTATATAATAATTCTAAACAATTATATATTACAAATAATATTTAAATATATTAATTAACACAATAAAAATAAATTTAAAACTAAATAAAAAGAGGGTCAATCTCCATGGATAAGGGCACCCAAGCATAGCATATTTCCCCGTGGAGAAATCGGCATTCATGTAATCATGAGCGTCGATATAACAGAAAATAGCGTATGAAAATATGTCATTGTCCGTCTTTACAAATAGTCTAAGATACATTTCCGTTGAAGAAAAAAATCTAATTAAGGAATAAATTAAAACGACATCGTTTTGTATCACGTGTTAGAGGTCCGATATGCATAAATATGAAAAATTGAAGAGTTGGTGCCACATAATTTACTAGAAGACGACACTACGCCATTTCACTGCTGTCTGATATATCCTCATTGCTTGAAGAATGCGAGGATTGGCTAACAAGAATACAATTAAAAAAATGACAGATTCCGGAAACGAAGCTCCCCTGGTGCATCGATCGATAAACTTTGAGAGAAAGTATCCTCATTGCTTGATGTACGCCGGTGTCAATAATTTATATAAAAATTGAGAATGTGAAAAGTCAAAAAACCACACCAGTTACACCAATCGCCTTAGTCTATAAGATTTGAGAAGATTTTCCATTAAACTTTAATTATTTTAACAAATTTGTTGCTCATTCGTCATTCTTCTAATTATAGATTATTTTTGTAATTTAATCATCTAAGATTACAAGATTCCATAAATCTAATGAATAAAGTGGCCAAATATGTATCCATCATTTTTTTATCCCAATATCGATCCCCGTTTTCATAAGTGGAAAAGTAAGTAACCAAAGTTTGTGCATTTGGGTAATATTAGTTCCCTACCAATTTTAACACATTTAAGATTGTCATTAGGGAAAAATCATAATGGTTTGGCATATCATTATGGTGTTCAATTTATATCTGGCAATTTTAATTTGATTAATTTTCATATCGGTTCATAATTTCATTTTTGTATGATGACCGATAAATTTCATTGTTATAATTTCTTAAATCATCATACATGATCAAAAAGTATAAATTATGTGAATATATTTTGTTATGTATATAATTAAAATTTAAATATCAAACTGTGACAGTTCAAATGCGGGGATGTGTGTGGCGGTACTTGTTTATTTAATCCGAACCCACACACATCCCCGCATTTGAACTGTCACAGTTTGATATTTAAATTTTAATTATATACATAACAAAATATATTCACATAATTTATACTTTTTGATCATGTTATTTAATCCGAACCCCCAGGCACTCATTAATTTGGATGGTCCAAATGTTGACCCATTATTCTTTACCTAAATAACACGCATACGATTGTAAGCGCGAGATTTGTTTTTTTACGCGTTAATAAATGTGATAAAAAATATGATTATAACGCACTATAATATATTTTCGTATATTCAGCCATTTTCATTTTTCTTACTAAATATTCAAACTAATTAAAAAGGCATAAACTAATTACTTATTTATAAACTATAATATTTTTATTTACATAATCATTCTCTCTAAGTTGAATTGACTTTGGTTTAATTCATACGTATTTTAATAGCTTCGGTAATACTCAAATTAGATATTGATATATTTGTATCGATTACTCGAGTTTTTTTTGTCTAAATCAATATAGAACAATCCAAAGCCCACCTTGTAGTTGCGATACTAAATAAAAATTTATGATTTGATATGTGTAACATGGACATGGGACGAGTCATATTGAAAATGCCAAAACAAATAAATTAGAATTTTTCTATTTATACAAATGATGTGGGAGGAATACTCTCAATAATTTAAAAAATTGAAATATGGATACCCCTAAAGAATCTTGAAATTAGTAAAAGAATAAATTTATAATCCAAATAAAAATGAAAGCACTATCTGCGCACACCCTATTGAAAATGACAACATATCATAAATACCCAACACAAGCTAAAAAAACAAACATACATACATCCTTTAATTTATATACTTGAAGTTTGATATAATACACAACAATCAAATTTAAATATATCTTGCAGCAATTATAATGATTCAAGTTGGTATTAAATATGATGCTCAATTCATGTGTTGAGTTTAGCATTTTGATTCATAAGTTGGAATTTATTGACATTTTGATCCCTTAAATTATTTTCCTAAAACTTTGGTTGCTGGACGTGGGTACTTGTGGATGCAATCAGCCCATGGGCCTTGAATAGCCTTACCAACAATAGGGTTAACACATTCCCACACTAAACTTGTTGACTTTGGCCCAGTTCCCATTCCCAGTTGCAATATTCTTTCGCCTTTCAAGATTCTATCTTTGCCTTCCATGTACGCAAGCTGATACCACGAAGAAGAAGATGATTGATTTCCAAATCTTTCAAGGGTCATCAAAGCTGGTTCCAGTTCCTTCTCATCAAGCCGCAATCCCTTTCCAATTTCTGTTATCACTGCCTTTCCGGACCCCGGCAGGCAAAAATGTTTCAATACCCGTTTGAAATTCGGGAGATATATCTCACTAGTCTTGTCCCAATACTGCTTTTTCAAGATTGAGATTATGTATAGCAAAATTTCGGTGCGGGGAAGGAGCTTTGCTCCGAGAAGGATGATGTGGGATCGTAGGGTTTCCGCAGCCACCTGTAAAATGACAATTTTAGGTGGTGTATTTACGTGATCTATGATACAAATCCTCACCTGTAATAAGTCTTTCCGGAGTGTAACTCCGGTGATCCCATCGGGATCTTCTTCTCTGATGGCGGAGAGATACCCTGTGTCGTCAAACGCTCTTTGGGTCCTGAGACTGTGTAAAAGCTTGTATTTTGCTGTTTTCTTGGCTTGCTTTTTGTTTGAGACTAAAATGGCTGCTGCTCCCATGCGAAAAAGGCTGTTTAGTATAAGCTTTGACTTGTCTTTTCCAGGATACCATCCTGTTGACAGAATCTCAGTGCTGAGAATCACTGCATTGAAATTGTTATGTGTTTTGAGAATATTGTGTGCCATGTCGATGGCTAAAACGCTCGCGCTACACCCCATTCCACTGATTGTGAAGCTTTTGACGTCCTCTCTCATGGAGAATCTATTAACGAGTATGGAGGAAAGTGAAGGAGATGGACAGAAGCCACTACAATTTACGATAAGGACGTCAATATCTTGCGGGGGAGTAGTTGTTTTCAACAAAAGTTGTTGAAGAACAGGGAAAAGGGTCATATGCACTTCTTTCATCGCTTCTTGGTGATCAGATTTTGGTGGGACGAAGTGAAGTCCTGGTGGGAGATAAGTGTCCTCACCTTGACCTGAATGTGTCAGGATTGTAAACATGAAATCTACACTCTCCTTATCCCAACAATTTTTGGTTCGTGATAAAAAGGTAGAAAAGGGAACTTTGCATGATTCTGGAGGCTTAAAGCAAGCGAAATCAACCAGATAGAGTTGTGATGAAATAAAACAGTGGGACACAAGAGCAAAAAGAAGATAACAGGACAGTGCAGCAAATAAATGGTATGAAATCTCCGTCTGCTGCATAATTAACACAGCTTGTGAACAAAGAAACAATAGAATGCAGCAAAACTTGACAAAATCTGAGTCCCAATAAGCAGACATTTTCTCTATTACAGATCAGGCTTCCAAGTGATGGCTTTTTTGCTATTATTGTGTAGTGATGCATATACATATATATAGATAGACAATGGCCTGCAGGCTGCAACAGCCGATTATGATTATGACTAGATAGGCTTTACAGTTTACATACAATTTTATTTACAGCGTTGACTATTTCCGCCCTATTCTATATTTTGTTTTACATGTGGAAGTAAATCATTAAATGAAACTGGTGGTAGTTACTAGTTGGAGTTCTCAGTGTGTGGTTAATTTGTGAAATTTCATCCTTCATATAAATGATTTATTCAACTTTGTCAACTAGTTTTAAAAAATCGAATGCAATTTATGAATGAATACCTAAACATTACTATTCATAATCAACACTGTACAACATACTTCTAAATACTGGGTTTTTATACTAAATCAAACAACCAATGTTTTAGATATTTCCGATAAAATGGTTTTTCAAAATACTTCTAATTGTAAATCAAATTCCAAAAATATCCATACTTCTAGCAATCTTTTAATTTTTCGGTATATCGGAAATTTCGATCATACCGGTTTCGACCGGTATGCCGGTATGAGTTTTTTGTGGGTCGGGTCGGATTTTATTTTAAAAAAATAAAATATAAATATTTTATAATTTATTTTATTTTAATATTCCGTTATACCGACCAATACCGGTTTTTAAAACATTGACTTCTAGTCATGTTTTCATTTTGGGAATTTTGTCCTATCACCCATATACATGTTTCTTTGGATTCGGGTATGCAACATTACTAAATATGTTTATCTCAATGTTTTCATACCGGTTCATATCGGTATGATCGCCGGTACCAATATATATATTTTTTATTCTTTTAAAAAAAATTTAAAATTTCAAACAAAATTATTTTTCTTTTTATTTTTTCCGAACCGACCCAAAAAATATGGGATCCGACCAAAAAACCCGGTACCGAGTGGTACCGGTTGAAATACCGATATCGGCCGGTATAAAATGATGGGTTTATCTATATCTCTGACTCTAACAACTAGAAGTATTCTTCTTTCAAAACAAAATAGAAACTTTTAGTTTCCATGAAACAGTCAAGTTTATGAACTTATTATATGATCATACATTGGGTGACACAACCAAGTAATATTGGTTGTTAGATTAAATAATCATATTGAATATGTCTCTGCCGCGCATGTCCGGTGTAATTTATATCAATTTTATCATTTATTATATTTGGATTTTCTCATTAGAAATTAGTCAAAGATGTTGACTTGTCTTGAGCAATAAAACAGATTATTAGATTCAATGTAACAGTTTGACACTTCTGTTGTTTTCTTGATTACGTGTGTGATTTATTTAAATATAAAACAATAGAGTTTTTACATGAAACCCGAGTACCAAGAGAAAACCACGAACTAAAACCATGGCTAATCCACTAGAACGAAGAAGACAGATTACAACAGATGCACCATCACCATTTTGAATTTCCAAAGCTCTAATACGAAGAACTCCCCTTCTCTATTTTGATACAATTCTCCTGAATCTTTTTCAATCTCCTGGTTTCACTATGAGCTTGATGCTCCACCTCTCTGTCTGATATATCAGAAAAAGGACTCATGCAGAACGGTTCTGATTCTACTATATTTCTTCATTCTATTTCATTGTCTCTATCGACTTTCAATTTGGGCTAAAATGAAATTCGCCCAAATTGCCAGATGATGCTTGTGGACTGGTCATGGACTTATGAGGTCCACAAACTCTTTCTCCATTTCACAAGCAGACTTCATGATTAATGCATAAAACTAATAATATGATCTAGGCCAATGGCTCTGGAGCAATGTTCATGTTTCCTTACAGTGACAATTTTGGTGAACATATTAGAAGGATTCTCATCCGTATGAATGTTCTGCATGATGAGTTCCTTTGATGCCACCACATCTCGAATCCAATGTAACTATACATCAACAAGTTTGGTCATCGCATGAAAAGCATGATTTCTTGTAATTTCTAACATACTTTGATTATCATAATGAAGTGCATGAGGAATGTTTATGAGACCAATCTCTGCCACTAGCCTCTTAAGCCATACGAGATCCTTTCCACCATTAGTTAGAGCAATGTATTCTACTTCGATAGTGGATAGGATCACACTTCTGAAGCTTTGATCCCTATGATATGGTTGTGTCCCCAAGGACTGAAACAAAACCAAAGATTGATTTTCTCGACTTATAATCACCTACAAAATCAAAATCACAAAAGTGTCCAATCTCAATTCATCATTAGTTCCAAACATAAGTCTCATTGTTCTTGTTTCTTTCAAATACCGTAATAACCACTTTGTTGCCTCCCAATAATCTTTACCAGGATTCGCCAAATACCTGCTTAACAAACCAATAAAGAAAACAATATTGTGTTTGGTACATACAATAAGATACATGATGCTGTCAACCAATGAAGAATATGAAACTTGCTCATTTTCAATGCCTCTTCCTCAGTCGTTTGACATAATTCCTTGCTGAGCTTTCCTGATGAACTGAGTGGTGTTCTAGCTCCCTTGACATCCTTCATATTGAACTTGAGCAGCATTTGATCAATGTATCTTTTCTGATGAAAAAATATTTTCTTTTCCTTTCTATTTCTTTCAATGGACATTCCCAATATTATTTGCGTTTACCCCAAATCCTTCATATTAAAAGTCAAAGTCAGCTGTGTTTTAAGTTCACTGATATGCTCAAGACTTCGTGCAACCAATTGCTAAGTTTTGAGACCATACAAGCTCCTTATTAATTTACACACAAAGTTTTCTTTACATTTTTCAATGAATCCCTCGGATTGGAGCATGTAGAAATCCTCTTTCACATCTCCATAAAGGAACGCTGTCTTGACATCCAGTTGCTCAACTTCAAGATCCATCTTTGCTGCAATTGCTAGTATAGCTCTTATGGAAGTCAGTTTAACCACCGGAGAGAATACTTAGTCAAAATCCACTCATTGCTTCTGATTGAATCCCTTTACAACCAAAAGATCTTTGTATCTTGTCTCTCCATTTGCTTATAACTTTTGCTTAAATATCTATTTATTCAGCAAAACTTTCTTCCCTGATGGAAGTGATACAAGATCAAACGTTTGATTTTTCATGAGAAAATTCATTTCTTTGTTCATAGCAGTGGTCCATTTCTATCTATTTTCCATATCAATAGCTTCTTTATAAGTCTCGGGCTCTCCATGTTCATACACAAGAACATACTCACTAGCATAATATTTGTTTGATGGATGTCTTGCCCGAGTGGATCTCCTCAAATTTATTTCAGTCTCATTTCCAGCATAATTCTGCTCCTGATTTATCATGTCTTGAATCTGATCTTCTGGAGCTCTTCCTGGAATATTAGTATTATCAGTCTCTTTTGAGGGTTTACAATTATGTGAATCTTCAAGTCTGATCCTAGCTTCAGCTGGCAGTGACATCAAATCTTTTGTTACATAGAATTATATTCTCTTCTTCGAAAAATACAACATCTCTTGATCTGATTACTCTTTTCTCTATTGGATTCCAAAGTTACTATCTCTATATCCAATAAATATACATGTCTAAGATTGAGAGTCAAGCTTC
Source organism: Utricularia reniformis (assembly GCA_009725065.1). NCBI lineage: Eukaryota > Viridiplantae > Streptophyta > Magnoliopsida > Lamiales > Lentibulariaceae > Utricularia > Utricularia reniformis. The sequence goes on from RWGZ01001090.1 coordinate 63,256, forward strand.
TGCCTTTGTTCTTTGGTAATCAACACTTTGGCATTGCATCCAAAATTCTAAGATGATGGAGTTTCGGTCTCTTGCCACTCCATAATTCTTCTGGTGTCTTAAAATCAATAGAGGATGATGGAGATTTATTTATGAGATAACATGTTGTCAGTAAAGCCTCACCCCAGAATTTCTTTGGAAGTTTCGAAGTGGTCAACATGCTTCTAACTTTGTCCAACAAAGTTCGATTGAGTTTCTCATCCACTCCATTGTGTTGTGGAGTGTCTGGTTCAGTTCTTTCGTGCCTTATCCCTCTAATTTTGCAGTAATCATCGAATTCATGAGACACAAACTCATCACCATTGTCTGTCCTTAAGCATACAAGCTTATTTCTAAATTCCCTTTCCACTAGGTTATGGAATTCTTTAAATTTCACAAAGGCTTCATTCTTAGTTCGGATTGGGTAAATCCAAGACTTCCTGGTAACATCATCCATGAATGTGATGAAATACTTCTTTCCTCCAAATGACTCCACGTCCATTTCTCCACATACATCCGAATACACAAGAGTAAGAGGAACTGTTTTCATTGAAGAAGCAACATGAAATTTTACTCTGTGTTGCTTTCCTTCTAGACAGTTTTCACACTTATCTAAGACCATTTGATGTTGATCAGAGAGCAACTCTTGTTTGATCAAGTGTTTTAACCCTTCAGAACCAAGATGAGCCAATCTTTTGTGCCAAACTCCAAGACTTATGTCAGTAGCAACTGCACTGATAGATTGTATCATGCTCATCATCTCTGTTCTGTACAATGTACGATCTAACTTTCCTTTGGCAAAAATCAGAGAGCCTTTAGTCAGCTTCTAGGATCCATCTCCGCATATACTAGTGAATCCCTCTAAGTCAAACACATTTCCGGACAAAAGATTTAATCTCAAACTCAGAATATGTCTCACTTGATTTAGAATAAGCTTCGTTCCAATATTAGTTCTCATTTTAATGCATCCCATACCAATAATCATTGAAGCACTCATGTTTCTCATTTTTACAATTCCAAAGTTTCCCGAGGTGTATGTCTTGAAGCATTCTCTGTTCGGAGTAGCATGATAAGACGCAGCTGAATCAAAAAAACTATTCCTCCGAGCCACCATGAGAAATATTCATCTCTTACATGGAGAGAACAATGAGTTCATCTCCACTTGATGTGCTCACTGTATTCGTCTGCTCATGTTTATTTTTCTCTTGTTTCTTGTGAACCTCGTATGCTCTCTTGTAATGTATACAATTCTTCTTCAAGTGTCCCACTACACCACAATGAAAGCAAGCTCTTCCTTCTACATTCGGATTTGGAGACTTTGTTCTATCATTTGATTTCCCATTTCTAGATTTTCCTCTCTTGTTATAGCTTCTAGACTGCCCTCTTCATTGTCTTTCAATGGTAGCTAATGTACCTTTGCAATCTTTTTTGCAGTCTTTCCTTCGTTCCTCTACATTGAAGAAACTTTCAACTACAACAGAGAGTGTCAATATTGGTGCAGAATTGCTAAGGGTCACCACCAAGGTTTCCCATGTGTCAGGTAATGTTCCTAGTAGCAACAAGGCTTGAATTTCGTCTTCCAACTTCAGGTTTGCTCTGGTAAGCTTGTTTACTAGATCCTGGAATTTGGCTTCTGTTTCTTCACCAACATGGTGAAACATGCTCAAATCCACCCAAGAACAGATATATGCGAGTGCTTTCTTGTTCATAATCTTCCATTCACTCGTCTCCACCTTCTCAGGCTTTACTCCCGGATCCACTGATCCCCAAAGATCTCGGCAAGCCAATAAGTCTTCCATCTTAACTTTCCATATGGAGTAATTGCTTGACGTTAACTTGATCATGGGGATAGCCGAGTCATCCATTCAGCCGACTGTGTTATGAAATCAAGAGCTCTGATACCACTTGTTGACTTGTCTTAAGCAATAAAACATATTATCATATTGAATGTAACAGTTTAGTACTTCTGTTGTTTTTCTTGATTACGTTTTGTGATTTGTTTAAATGTAAAACACGAGAGTTTTTACATGGAACCCGAGTATCGGGAGAAAACCACGAGCCTAAACCATGGCTAATCCACTAGAACGAAGAAGACATATTACAACAGATGCACCATCACCATTGTTTAACCAAGAACTCAAAGAAAACTAATTCTAAATTTCCAATGCTCTAATATGAAGAACTCCTCTTCTCTGCTTTGATACAATTCTCCTGAATCTTTTCAATCTCCTGGTTTCACTCTGAGTCTACTGCTCCACCTCTATGTCTGATATATCAAAAAAAGGACTCTTGCAAAACGACTATGATTCTGCTCTATTTCTTCATTCTATTTCATTGTCTCTATCGACTTCAATTTGGGCTTAAACGAAATTGGGCCAAATTGCCAGCTGTTGCTCGTGGACTGGTCATAGACTTATGAGGTCCACAAAAGATTAGGGTTTTGATTGTATTGATGAGAGCTACCAACTAATCAACTAAATCACGTGAACGGGGCCTGGGATTTTTAAATGTGAATAGATACATTACTGGGCCCGTCTGCTACTCTGTACGAACAATGTTTATTATGATGAATATTATTTTATATGAAATAATAATGATGATTGATTATTATCTATAAGCCATATATATATATATACGAATTATTAAATATGAAATTCAATATTTTATTAATAAAAATATATCTAAAATTGGAAAACATGATCCCATAAATTTAATATCTGTGTACCATGGGCCTCTTTAATAATAGGCTAGGCCCATTAAAATAGAAAAAAATTGGATTGTGCTTAGTTTCTCTTTTTTATAAGCATTCATGGGATTATTTGATATATAGGTAGGTAAATAGATTGTTGGGAAATTAATCATTGGTTGTGGTGNTATCATATTGAATGTAACAGTTTAGTACTTCTGATGTTTTTCTTGATTACGTTTTGTGATTTGTTTAAATGTAAAACACGAGAGTTTTTACGTGGAACCCGAGTACCAGGAGAAAATCACGAGCCTAAACCATGGCTAATCCACTAGAACGAAGAAGACATATTACAACAGATGCACCATCACCATTGTTTAACCAAGAACTCAAAGAAAACTAATTCTAAATTTCCAATGCTCTAATATGTGTTGTAGACTAAACTCTATCAAAGAACCACTGATTTTTCGGAATCAGGCCAGCAATCTCACAGATAAGTTCCAGCCTTTTTCGGATCGTAAATCTTTGTAATTACGACACCACGTTTTTACGAGGAAACCGGAGTAAACCCGGAGAAAAACCTCGGGATCAATATATGATCAAATCCACTAAACTTTCAGTGTTTACAAAATTACAGGAAACAGCAACTTGGAGATTTAATCAGAAGGAAGAGGTGATGAGCACCCTGTTCTTGATCAACAAAAGGATCGCGCAGAATCTGATCTTCTTGCCACAACACTCCTTGCCGTCTCAGGTTAGTATCCGCCGTTGCTCAACTCAGCACCACGTACGTCTCTGTTTCGCTTCTTGATCAACCTCTCTCGTTTGAATGCCTCTGTAAATCTGTGCCAAGAACCGCAACGACTTAAACTGTCGTATGCAGTTTTTATGATGCATTTGATCTTGATTCCAGTATGGGCCGAAATGCCGCAGCCCATCTCATGTTTTATTTTCGTCACTGGTCTTGCTGAGTTTATTTGGGCCTGTGACTTTATGAACGAGATACATAAGTTATGGTCCAACAATATGAAGAACTCCTCTTCTCTGCTTTGATACAATTCTCCTGAATCTTTTCAATCTCCTGGTTTCACTCTGAGTCTACTGCTCCACCTCTATGTCTGATATATCAAAAAAAGGACTCTTGCAAAACGACTATGATTCTACTCTATTTCTTCATTCTATTTCATTGTCTCTATCCACTTCAATTTGGGCTTAAACGAAATTGGCCCAAATTGCCAGCTGTTGCTCGTGGACTGGTCATAGACTTATGAGGTCCACAAAATATTAGGTTTTGATTGTATTGATGAGAGCTACCAACTAATCAACTAATACCTAATTTTCAATTAAATAATTGGAATAGTACATTTATGGGCTGCTACTAATTTTCAATTATATTATATAATTGGATCAAGTGCGAAATATATTAATTTATTTCACTTAAATTTACCTTCATTTTATCCAGATTCCCAAATTAAAATTATTTTTATAATTATCTAAATCAAACTAATACCTAAGAATACATGGTTTAAATTTTGGTGGTATTTAATTTTTTTTGAACGGATGTGGTGGTATTTAATTCATTGAAAAATCACGTGAACGGGGCCTGGGATTTTTAAATGTGAATAGATACATTACTGGGCCCGTCTGCTACTCTGTACGAACAATGTTTATTATGATTAATATTATTTTATATGAAATAATAATAATATTTTATTAAATATGAAATTCAATATTTTATTAATAAAAATATATCTAAAATTGGAAAACATGATCCCATAAATTTAATATCTGTGTACCACGGGCCTCTTTAATAATAGGCTAGGCCCATTAAAATAGAAAAAAATTGGATTGTGCTTAGTTTCTCTTTTTTATAAGCATTCATGGGATTATTTGATATATAGGTAGGTAAATAGATTGTTGGGAAATTAATCATTGGTTGTGGTGGTTTGGATTATATATGTGAGATGATTAAGTGAATAATCAGTTTATGAAACTCATCATTTGAATTGTCAAATTTGCACGTGTTTGTACATATACAAAACAAGTTAATTATCATAATACAATATCTCTTGAGTCATCTGCAATGGTGGTGGCGAGTGAGAAAAAATGTATCTCGAAAGATCTTTTAATTAATTTATTTTTTTATTTTTGTTTTTATTTTAATCAATTTATTGTATTTTATAAATATTTTGATTAACATTAATAAAAAACAAATTGATAATATTATAATTAAAGATATAAATATTATTAGAAAGTGTTTGAAAATAATAAGTAGGAATTATTATCATAAAAAAACGGAGATAAAATACAGTTAAATAATGAAATTTGATAAAATAAAAATAACATAATATGTAATAACTTATTAATCAGTTTAATTCAATATTGATCCCTTAAATTACACAAATTATCATTTTTTATTAATCAATTTTGAATAATACATTATATATTCCACAATTAGCAAATTTTGTCTATTTTGATACAATATGAAAAAAATGTCAATAGCACATTTCAAAATTCAATCAGAGACTTGTATTCATGGAGAACTCAAGTCCAATAAGTCACTTATGGTTAAAAAGTTTAGTCTCATTCAATTCGGCCCATTTGGACCAATTTATCCGAAAATACTCGATTTCACTCGGGGTGCTCATTGTATTGTTCTGGATTACTCGAGATGTCTCTCGGTCGACCCGTTACCTGCGAAAAATAAGTTCAAAGGCATTCGACATGAATCTATCTCAACAATACTCACTGGATGTCCAAATTATCATCGGATATTCATCGTAACTATTTTCGGGTACGAATTACGAAAATACCCCTGACACCATTTCGACACTAAATTATCCAAAACTACCCGTGACTACTTCAGAAACATTCCATATGACATCGGGATGTCTGAAAATGACGAAAACACATCAAAATGCCGAAAATACCATAATTGGCACATCGATCGGACCTGAGGGTACCCAAATTACGAAAAAACCTCTAACGTTATTCCGACTTGAAATCACCTCAAAATACAGAAAATATCATTGTGAGCGTAGCGATCGAACCCGGGGATGTCCAAATTACGAAAATACCATATGTTATTCCGACTCGATATCACATCAGAATACTGAAAATATCATAGTGGTCGTTCCGACCAAACCCGGGGTGTAGAAATTATGAAAATACCAGCGATGACATTCCGACCTGGAATATTCAGAATACCTTGGAAAACGTGTCAAAAGGTTCCCGAAATATCAAAATTACAAAAATACCATCGAGCAATATCAATATAATTTTGCGATTGACGTGTATGATTAGAAAATGGGCATAAATAGAGGGAAAAAAATTACTATGACATTGTCAGATTAGTAACATTTAAAAATCAGCTGTACTTTTAAAGTTATACATCAATTACCACTTACATAAAGTTATTTGCATATATAGCAGTGATTTGTACGGGAAATCAAATATTAATTTATTAAATAATGTGTTGGATTAATAAAAAGATAAAATAATACAACTTTTATTTTATTACAATGATTATTTGACATATTATTTACATTTTACACATTATAAATATACACAGAAATAAATGAAATTTATTAATCCAGTTTTATCAATAAATTTACACATTATTTAACAATTGACTTAATCGATTCAATATAATTTGACACAATATTTTTATTTCGAATTGGAATCGAAAAATGAAATTTCGTTAATAATTGAGTATTCGATTTAAAACACAAATTCAGTTCAATTAATTTTTGAATACAATATTTTAAATGCTTAGATATATTTTAAGTTATTTGCATATATAGCAGTTATTTGGAATATACTAATGAATGTATATTTTAAGTTGAAATATAATAAATTAATATTTGATTTCCCGTACAAATCACTGCTATATATGCAAATAACTTTATGTCAGTGATAATTGATGTATAACTTTAAAAGTACAGCTGATTTTTAAATGTTACTAATCTGACAATGCTATGGTTAATAATTTTATCCATAAATAGAGTTGAAGTACATATCTTTTAAATATGATATTATAATATTTAAACTTGCATTACCTTTGAATCTTTGATATGTATTCATGCTTGGAAAATCAATCTACTGGGCATTTATATAATATCTAATAAATTTATTATATCATATGCTTTGTACTATAATAATTAATTCGAATACTTATATCTACTTCTCATGGATATGCTTGTTCTATATCCACATGGGATCATTCATATATCTAGGATAAATATGTTTAACTTTTCGATTATATTATATCATTGTCATTATTTAAGTAAATAATGGATAAATCATCATATTTAAAGGGTTTCGTACATGTTTTAAGATTAATCCCCTTGGAATTATAGACTAAATATTTGACCAAATCTAAACCTAATGATTTGATCTTAAGGATGGATCAAATACATAAAAATCAAATGATTTCATTGTTCAATTTATCATGTGCTGAAAAACAGATAATTTTAATTCAGGATTTTTAAAAATTCTTAATTCTTCGAGATTATCCGTTCAATAAGGGATCATGCTTTTAGAAAATTTGGAATTAATATTTTTTATCTTAAAATATTTCAATTTAAAATTACTGTCAATATTTATTCTTATGTATGAAATTGCCATTTAACTTCCATATACTTTATGTCATCTATTTGAGATGTATAATATGAGTTAATTCTTAGGAAAAAGGGCTTTTTTGCAAAATAACTCTGCCAATATTTAATTTGTCAAATAACATTTTTTCAAAAAGTGTTTGTAAAATAATATGTTGTGGAAAAAAATGTACTAAATAACCTATGTTTACATATTATTAATAAAAATAAACAAATAATATATATATTACTAATTTATATTAATTAAAAATATATAATAAATTAAATTATGATATATTGAATAATATTTCATATTGATTTGGAATTTGTAACGATTCAAAATTTCATACCGGTATGAAATATTAATTTATTTTCCGGATGACCTAGAAAAACACATGTTTCGATTCGGAAACCCGGTATCGATCCAAATACCAGTGCCACCTGATTTTCGTCCTACCGATCAGTATGAAAACATTGATATTAAGATCGAATTGACTTTATCGAGTTTGAATTAAAAATATTTACATTGTAAACATAATTAAATTCGTTTAATAAATCGTAAGAATTTGCTAAAATAAATTAAATTGCGATATGAAAATATTGATAAAATATTATATCGGACAATACGTCCCAAAAAGAAACATATGAAATTACTATATAATAATATCGATCGGTATCCGGCACAATAACTTTTAAATGATTTTATTTATTTTAGTAAATTCATACGATTTTTATACCGGTACCACAAAAATATTTCATGTTTATTCACATATCGATTAATATGAAAACATATGCTTCGATCCTTTGAGTATGATCGATATATCACGTGTTGCTCGATATAATAAAATTTCATATATAAACCGATATCACAAAATAAATAAATTTTATTATATCGGACAACACGTGATATATCGATCATACTCAACGGATCGAAACATATGTTTCACATTGATCGATATGTGAATAAACATGAAATATTTTTGTGGTACCGGAATAAAAATCATATGAATTTACTAAAATAAATAAAATCATTTAAAAGTTATTGTGCCGGATACCGATTGATATTATTATATAGTAATTTCATATGTTTCTAATTTAAGGTGAAGACGCTTAAAATTCCCGGTTCCACCAGGATCCTTATCACTTTTCTATAAAAAGGATGAATCATCATATTTAAAATATTATCATTATCTGTCTATAAATGATGTATGATTTGACTAAATTGTTTGGGCGCCATGAAGGGTCTTACATCCCATCTCATACGTGATAAGGTTTGCCCCATCCAAGACTATAACCCATTGTTTTTCCGATACAAAATATAACAATTTACCTCTAATTGTATGATACTTGACTAAATTGTTTCTGCACCCTAAAGGGTCTTACATGTACCTCTCTTTCCGAGTTCAGCGTACTCGATAACGTTTGCCCTATCCAAGACTAAAACCCATTCTTGTTCTAATATAAAATGTAAAGATCCACATATAAATTGTATGATATTATGTGCTTTGTACTATAATAGCTCTAATAAATCATATATAGTCATCACATATATATGTTCCATAGACATATACTTTCTAACGAGGATCACCCATCATACATTTTTAGGGTAAACACACATAGTTTTCCAGTTCCACTATATCAATGTCAATTTGATAGAGAAAAGTTGTCTTTTAAATGAAGAGCAAATCATCGTGTTTAACCCAACGTTTTCATATCGGTCTGCAATCACGTACTGATCCAGACCAGTATGAGCGGTACGATCGGTACCAAATTTTATTTTATTTTTTAAAAAATTAATATTTAACTAGTTTTTTATGATTAGATCCGAAAAACTCGAAATTTGATCCTAATAACCGGTACATAACGATACGAAAAAAATAACAATACCGAACGAAATTTGATGTATCGAACGTTATACTGTCCGGTATGAATCAATGTCAGATGTTTGTATTAGCCCAATGATGTATAAAATTTATATGAATCATAGATTGTACAATTATCATGTATGGATAGAGTGTTATCTCCTCTATTATTTTTTAAATTTCAAATTATATATTAATTTAGTATATTGTCTTATATATAACTATTTTCTAATAATTATAATTTTTAGAAAATTTGTAGAATATGATTATTACATATGTTATTGAGTATAATTTCAATAAGTATTTTAATTTTAATTTTACGAAATTAAAACAAATTTGATATAATATTTATAGACTAAGGATTGATTTTATTAAATGTGAATAATTTGATATAATACATTATCTTTATATTAGTTGTTGTATTTAAAGTTTTGTAGTTATATATATATTTTTAATAATTCATTAAAATAAAAAAAAATAGATTTAATAGAAATATACGTGTCCTTTAATAATGAATTAGTAAAATGAAAATTAATTTAATTAACTATTATATCAATATTGAGCAAAAAGAAAACTTATGGGAGAGAAACGAGTATCTAAAATGATATGATTATGGATGCTCTAACTTTCTTTTGAATTTTTGTTTGGACATTTCATGTAAATGAAGATCGTAGCACGCTTACCATGGGTGTTATTAGTCACCGGAGATATATTCGCTACACTTGTAATTTCTTTGTGTGCATTTTTAGTGAAATCTTATTGTGTATGTGGTTGAGAGGTGAGTTGTTACCTATTTGAATTAACAATATTCTTATAAATAAATAAAATATTAAATGTGAACTTTTATTATACAATTAAGAGGTATCGAATAAAATACATTTTGTAATTAAGAAGTAAATAATGATAGTAGATAATTTATATGTACTATACTAATAGTCTAATACGCATAAAAAACATAAGTTGGAGTTGGAGAGGGTTTTAATTAAAAAAAGGGCAACGGAAAGACGGCGGTGGTCTTAGCCTTTAAAGTGTTGCAGTGAGGTCGTCTACCCTACGCCACCCTCATAGTCATTGCAGCTAGACTAGAGTAGGCTAGCCCTCTTTTTTATTAGAATTATTAATGAAATAAGTTGGTTTGCGGAAGCGCAATTTCTTAAAGGATTTCAAATAATTTTTTAAAGGATTTCACTACAATTTGGCGACTAATAATTACTAATAACTAGTAATATTGAAGCGCTGTGACCTTACATAATGATGAAGGAAGCATCACAAGGTCTGGTATTTGGTCCCTATCTATCCCTAACAAAAGATTCCAAATTTATTTAGGGCAGCGCAGGGAAGCATTTACTATCTGTGGGTGGTAACTGGTAAGGTAATGATGGAGATGGAAGTGGAGGAATAATTGCCAATTTAAATATGTCAAACACTGGAAATACTAATACCAGCCCAGTTAAATGTATAAAAAAACTCTAGTATCATTACTGGAATGGAATTCTCCAAAAGTTGAAACCGTGCTCTGCTGTGGTGTATGTGATTTCCCTTTCTTCACTAGACAATATTCCCCACTTCCTTTTCTCAATAATAAAATACATCATCACTTTCCAGTCACCAATTTTGCTATTGATTCACACCACCTTAAACTTAGAACTGCTCCCGGTTACACGCCACAAAGACAAAGGAAATGGTGGTGATTCATATTGTATTTTGTACTAGTTATTTAGGACTGGATGGAAATACAACAATTTGACCCGTATTAGTATTAGTATTAGTATTAGTATTCCCGTGTATGCAGGGCAGGCAGATGCTTTTTGCTTTTGGAGGGGATCCCGATCTGAAAAGCCTGTACCTTGGGTCGGTCTCTGCCATATCAATATATTATTATTTTATTCACCCAGTACAGTACACCAATCTCGATATACCCCCGGGATAATAAAAAACTAAATATCTTAGTTTAAAACCTGTAATGCCACATGACACCTACATTTTCACACCCTCTTTCTTCTTTATTATTTTCTTACGTTTATATACATTATTATTATTATTATTATTATTATTATGATATCATTTTACGCAACAATACTGAAACAACTCCAACTTCAAACACAACCTCTTTTTAAATAAATAAATATTTGGAAATCGTATTTGTGAGTACCAATACCAACAACGGCCGAGATTCCACTGATCAACGTCGCGTCACCCTCGTTTAAACCTCTTTCTTAATCGACTCGACTGGACGAGCTTTCTGTTCACTTCACAAGCATTTAACCCTTTCTACCGTCTCATTTCTCTCTTACTTCCCTTATTGCTTCTGCTACGCCAGTCCCACACTTCACGCCAAACGCGCCTTCCTCCACTTTCTACCCTGCCGGCTCATCACACATATCTGCCAACCTCCATCTCTGTTTGCCTTCGCTACTTCTTCTTAGAGGTATTGGAAACTCCGTCTCAGATGCTCTGCATTCTTGCACTGCCCTTCAACAATGCATGCTAAACGCCTCTTACCCTCCTCCACGAACATGTATATCAACCCCTCCTTTCTCATTTTTGTTTCCGCCTCTGCGCTTCTCTTCGCGCTCTCTTCGGCCATTAGTGATGAAGGTACTGAGAATATATTTCAAGTCTTTTTTCTATTTCTCTTGTTTGGGTCGGTGATGGTGGCCCGAGCTATTCTACTTGTGATGAATGTGACTTTTCCATTGAATCTTTCCACTTTTAGAAACAATATTTTTTCGCATTACAGAGTACAATCCGAACGGAGTTTTTCTACCACTCTCCCCCCTACCTGTTAAGCAAACTCTCATAATACTAAGAACGAGGCAGCTTTCTACAGTATTTGTAGTGAGCAGAGTCTCAAACTCAAAATAAACTTAGCCTTCGATTGCAAGTTTCAAGTATTAAAATGTTTATATTTCTCGTAATGAAGCCGAATTCATAACATCCTTGACTGACAGACGGTTCTGGGTGTAGGTTTCTTAAAAACGAAGGAAATGCAGTTTCTATGGATATGTTAATGTTTTATGTAATTATCAAGTGTCATAGGCCTCAATTTACTTATAATTTTAACAGGAAAAGCGTTAATGTCTATCAAGTCATCGTTCAGAGACGTAGCTAATGTGCTGTTGGATTGGAATGATGTTCATAACGAGGATTTCTGCTCTTGGCGGGGTGTGTCTTGCGGGGACGTCGGCATGTCTGTTGTTGCTCTGTATGTTTTCATTTCGAATTTAGCCTTTCCAATTTTCTGTTTCTGAAACTGAACGTATGTGAATCGTGACGTTCGTTGAAGGAACCTGTCTAACTTGAATCTGGGTGGAGATATTTCTCCGGCAGTAGGAGACTTGACAAGGCTTCAGTCGTTGTGAGTATCCTCTGGGATCCCAATGTTTTATGGAAAATTCTGTTTCATATTGATTTTTAAAGAAGTGGCTCTTGTACTTGTGTTACAGGGATCTCCAAGGAAACAATATAACTGGCCAAATTCCTGATGAAATTGGCAACTGTATCTCCCTTGTACTCATGTGAATAAACAATCTTCCTAGTTTATCAAATGATGTTTCTCTTGTTGACGTTTTCTCAATTGTACGTTGATACTTGCTTTCAGTGACCTGTCGGACAATCTCCTCCAAGGTGACATACCGTTCTCCATTTCTAAGCTTAAGCAGCTTGAGACTTTGTAAGTTGATTTTGTTTCACAACACATTTTTTCGCTGCTATTTTATGAGATGTTTACTATTCAATGCTGTAGAAATCTGAAGAACAACCTGCTTGCTGGTCCTATTCCAGCGACGCTGACACAAATTCCTAATCTTAAGACTATGTAAGTCCCTTTACGACATGAAATCTATAGCAATATTCCTTTCCCTGTGTGGTTGGATTGTTTAATAGTAACAATTTGTAAACCTTGATGTGATGATGAATGATTGAATGTTGGCCGTGTAACACTGTCACAGTGATCTAGCTCGAAACCAGCTCACAGGAGAGATACCAAGATTGATATACTGGAATGAAGTATTGCAATATCTGTGAGTAAAACTGTTACACGCATGTGTAACGTGCTACCCAGTTTGATAAAAATATAAAATCCTCGAATCCTTTGTGCAGATTGTTTGTTTTTTTAGATTATCTGACATTTTAATTAATGTTTGTAACAGTGGTCTGAGGGGGAATATGCTTACAGGGACATTATCCCAAGATATTTGCCAACTAACTGGTCTTTGGTACTTGTAAGTGATGTTTTTTTGTCTAATGTTTAACTGCTTATCTATTAGAAGTCATAATAATTTTTTTCCATAGTGATGTAAGGGGTAACAATCTCAATGGCACTATACCCGATAATATTGGTAACTGCACAAGCTTTGAAATATTGTAAGCTCTTTGCTCATCTATTTCAAAACATTGGTTTCGGTCAATATTGATTCAGACTTAAATGGCGTCAGGGATATTTCATACAATCAGATTACTGGGGAGATACCTTACAACATAGGATTTTTGCAAGTAGCAACTCTGTAAGTGGCGTTATGAGTCGTTCTGCTTTGTCAGATTGAATTTCATATTTGGGAGATTTGAATGTGCAATTTATTGTGCATTGGATTTTAGTTAGTTTGATATATTTTCTATGTGCAGTTCTTTACAGGGGAATATGTTGTCCGGAAAGATCCCAGAGGTGCTTGGTCTAATGCAAGCTCTTGCTGTCCTGTAAGTGTCCAATAATCTCTTGTACCTAGTTTTTGTCTGATTATTTATTACTACAATTTTGAAATGCATATTTTTATGTATGCTTTCTGTGTGTTCTTCAATCCAGAGATTTAAGTGAGAACGAGCTAGTTGGGCCAATACCTCCAATTTTAGGCAATCTCTCCTACACCGGAAAGCTGTTAGTTTTAGATCTTTAGTAATTAAGATTATGCATCTTTTTCTTTGCCCTCAGATATCTGTTTGGTTTCAGGTATTTACATGGCAACAAGCTAACAGGATCTATTCCACCCGAGCTAGGGAATATGACGAAGCTTAGTTACTTGTAAGACTCTTTATATTATATTTAGTGTGAATTGTTCTTTTTTGGTGCTAATGTTCAATATTCAGGCAATTAAATGACAATCAGCTGATTGGTGTTATTCCTGCCGAACTTGGGAAGTTGGAACAACTTTTTGAGCTGTATGTTTTTGTTTAGAACTGGAGGTCTATTTCTTTGCATGAAATCTATTTCGTTGACTATACTTTTTTCTGGTCACCTTTCAGAAATCTGTCTAGTAACGATTTGGAAGGGCCTATTCCTGAAAACATCAGCTCCTGCACTGCTTTAAATCAGTTGTAAGATTATTGGTTCACATTTTTATTGCTCTTGTGGTGTTTACGTCTGAATAATTTTCTGGTTTCACCGTCTTAACAGAAATGTTAACCGGAATAAGTTAAACGGGTCTATTCCTACTGGCTTAAAGCATCTAGAGAGCCTTACCTATTTGTACGTTTTTCAACTTTACATGTTGTGTTCAAAGTTTCGTCTTTAAATGAATCATTATATTGTTCATGGTCAACAGAAATTTATCTTCCAATAACTTTGGAGGAAGCATACCAGTCGAGCTTGGACATATTGTTAATCTCGACACTCTGTGAGTTCAACTGCTAATCTTGAATTACCTGAAGCTTTTGAAAATTTCTTTGACTTACTCTATTTATTTGCACAGGGATCTTTCATTTAACGAATTCTCCGGAGCAATTCCATCTTCTATTGGTGATCTCGAGCATCTTCTTACTCTGTACGTTGCACATTTTATAAATCGTTTGCCTAACTTTTCTGTAGTCATTATGTCTAAAGTGTTTCGTTGTTTTAGTAATCTAAGTCATAATAATATTGGCGGACGCATTCCTGCTGAGTTTGGCAATCTGAAGAGCATAGCGGAGATGTTAGCCTTTCTTCGACCTTATGTGAAATTAATTTTTAAGACCTATCTCAGCTTCACTTGAATATCTTTTGTCACTGCTTCCTTGCAGAGATATGTCACTCAATAACTTGTCTGGTCATATCCCAGAAGAATTGGGGAAACTACAAAATTTGGGTACCCTGTATGTTCAGTGAATGAATCCATGTTCTTTTTTCTTGTATGCTGCTGAATTTATCCGTTTTTATTTTTTTGTGTGAATTGCAGTATACTGAGCAATAATGATTTGAATGGAGCAATTCCGGATCAACTTACAAACTGCTTAAGTCTTGAGCAACTGTGAGTTCTCCATATTTGACCCTTTTATCCCTTGAAGCATCGGAAAACTGACTCTACATGGTTTAGGAATGTTTCTTATAACAACTTAACTGGGAAGGTGCCAAATGGAATGAACTTCTCTCGGTTCTCTCCTGAAAGGTTACCTTTTTCCTCCCATTTGTTACCGGCTTTGCTTTTTAGCTTTATCTCTGATGAATCTGTTATTTGCAGCTTCATTGGGAATCCATTTCTATGTGGTCATTGGTTGGGCTCAATTTGCAACCCGTACCCCTCAAGATCTCGAGGTACTCTTTAGATAAGCTCAAAGGTTTCTATTGTTTCGTCCTTCTTTAAGTCATTGGCAGTGTCACTAATTTACCACTTTTGATTCCTCATCTCAGTTTTGTTTTCAAGGACAACAATTGTTTGCATCGCACTGGGATTCATCACATTGCTCTTGATGATAATAGTTGCTATTTATAAATCTAATCAGCCAAGGGATTTTGTGAAAGGCTCTGGAAAGAGTATGGCGTGTGGTAATTCCCTTATCTCTTGGACATGGAAATTCGTTTTTCTGTGTTTTGGGTTTCGAGTTTGACAAGTTTTATTTAATGTAGGATCTAAACTGGTTATTCTTCATATGGATATGGCTATCCATAGTTATGAAGATGTGCTAAGGCTGACAGATAACTTTAGTGAGAAGCACGTGATAGGATATGGATCCTCAAGTGCAGTCTACAAATGTGTGTTGAAGAATTCCCTGCCCATTGCCGTTAAGCGACTGTACAATCAGTATCCACATGGTTCATCTGAGTTTGAAACGGAGCTTGAGACCATTGGCAAAATCAGACACAGAAACCTTGTTAGTTTACATGGATACTCCCTTTCTCCGCAGGGAAACCTTCTCTTCTATGACTACATGGAAAATGGATCTCTTTGGGACCTTATTCACGGTTAGTTACCTTGTTTTTATTGTATACTAAAACTCGTGAAGTAAATTTCTGATTTTTAGGTCCATCAAAGAAGGTGAAGCTGGACTGGGATATGCGTCTGAAAGTTGCGGTTGGAGCAGCGCAGGGGCTTGCGTACCTTCATCATGACTGCAACCCAAGAATTATTCATAGAGATGTGAAATCTTCAAACATTTTGCTTGATGGGGATTTTGAAGCTCATATTTCGGATTTTGGAATTGCCAAGAGTCTCCCTCCTGCGAAAACACATGCTTCTACTTATGTTCTTGGGACTATAGGCTACATTGATCCGGACTATGCAAGAACGTCTAGGCTGACAGAGAAGTCTGATGTTTATAGTTTTGGCATTGTTCTACTGGAGCTCCTAACGGGAAAGAAAGCTGTGGACAACGATGTGAACTTGCATCAGCTGGTATCTATCCTTGATATCATCCCATTAAAGTAGTTGGGCTAACTTATAGTCCATGTTTCAGGTTCTTGCAAAAGCTGAAGACAACACATTAATGGACTCTGTGGATCCGGATGTTGCAGTCACCTGCGTGGATCCATCCCACATAAGGAAGGTCTTCCAACTTGCGTTCCTCTGCACAAAAAGCCTCCCCTCCGAGAGGCCAGTGATGCACGAGGTTTCTAGAGTACTTATCTCAATGTTGCCATCACCACATCCAAAGAAACCTTGCACAAAAAATGCAGAATATTCCCAGTTTGCCACGGATTCTCCACACAGACAACTGCAACAGCGACAAGACAGCAAGTCGTCTGGTGCAGAATGGTATCTAAGGTTTGGGGAGGTGATATCCAATAACTCATTTTGATGATGGTGGAATTCCTGGCTGCACTGTTTAGGGAAAGGTTTTGTTTACTTGTTTCACTTCCACTCTTTATCAGGTGATCCTTACAAAGCCTGGTTATATCTCATGTGCAGGTTTGCTTAGTGTTATTGCCCTAAACCGACATTCTTATTAAATCTTCCTTTCTTAGAAAGAGTAATTGCATAAATTGTTAAGAGTCAACAAACATGTTATTTCGGACAATCCTTAGTGTATCTCACTTGAAGCACGACTATTATCCAAGTTAAGTAACAAACATCTATCTATATACCCTAGATTTTAAAAATATACCTTCGACAATTTGCGCAACAATGAAGACAGATGATTTCTAACAAACCAGCGCTTCAACACTCAATCTCGAATCAGACTCCACCTCGTGAAATCAAAGCAGTTAACGGCGTCAAACTCTTAATCCTCATCGATTTCCACCAGTTCTACGCATAAATCTCCTTTAGAACTCCCCATTGTGCCTTCCTCCTTGATTTATTCCAACACACTGCCAACGGACGTACCACCTGAGGAAGTCATCGCCGAGGTCCTCGAACGGGGAACCAGTGAATGAAAACTCGGTTGATAGCCCGAGAGACTCCCGCAGGTCCCAACTCCAAAGAAACGAAACAAATTTTATTCGGTCAACATAGGCACGTCAATATTAACAGAGTGAAGTTTTTTTTCTTTGAACCTCATTATTTCCGAAATTTCAAATCGAACGGCAACGGTCGGATCTTACTTATTCAAAATTCTTGATTCTTTCTCCTTTCCATTCCCAAATTTCAGATTTCACTCTTACCTTCTCCAATTGAAGCGCCACAGTTTTTTTCATTAACATCAAGTAGAATAATTCTTGCATTCGGGTTACTCACTTCGTATGCTTTTGAGTTTTTTTGGCGCTCTTGAGTTTCTCTTGCACTTCTTGAATTAAAAAAAAGCAAGGATACTGTGAGGATATAGTCCGAAAATGTTTGTCAGTTTCTGCAAATTTTCGGAGTATATTGGTTTGTCTTTTTGATTTATTGGTTTTTTGATCAATTATTGGTAGTTTGGGTATAGGATTTGTATAGTGAATTTGAACTGTGCATTGTTTTCAAGATTTTAAGTCAAATGAACTTCTTGGGTTCTTCGGAATAATGTGACTTGGCGGAGTATTTGTATTTTTTTGAAGTTTTCATAATGCAACAAAGATCGTGGAACTGGATCGCAGAAAGAAAACTGCTTTTATGGAGAACGAATATTACCCTCTCTAACTACTGTCTTTTGTTGTGTCCTTGTTGTTTTTTTTGCAGCTAACTTGTTACGTTTTCATAGAAACATCGGTTTTGAATTAATTTCTTTGTGGCATACAGGTCTCTTCTTTCTGCCGGAATTTCTTTTCAAGTGTCCACAGGCTAGCTAAACCTGCTATTTCAAATGGAAACAGCATGTGGGTCTCTTCTAAATGAGCTGCAGGTATAGAAACATTTAGATCTAAATGATGAAATGCGTGGTTTTTTTATTTTCCATAGCTTACATTTTTCATGATTCATATGTCCATGATGGTACTTTTTTCTGAAAACTGCAATAGATAATATGCGATGACATTGGGGAATCTGATGAAGAGAAGGATAGACTGTTACTCGAACTGGAAAAGGAATGCTTGGAGGTATATAGACGGAAAGTGGATCAAGCAAACAGAAACAGGGCTCAACTTAGGCAGGCAATTGCAGATGCTGAGGCTGAAATTGCAGTGATCTGCTCATCAATGGGTGAGCGGCCTGTGCACATTAGCCAGGTACATTGTGAGGCTTAGCATGCCACAACAGCATATTATTTCACTAATTTTCGTTGCAATCTTTGCATACAAAAACAATTTTACTGCTACTTATTTCTAATGAGTATGGAGCAAATACTTGCATGGGCCGCATTGGAATGAAAGTTTCAATGGGTTTATCTGTATAGATGGAGAAAACTGATGGAAAATTGAAGGCAGAACTCAGTGCTATTCTTCCTCAAATAGAAGAGATGCGAAAGAGGAAATCTGATAGACGAAATCAATTCAGCAAGATCTTGCAAGGGATTCAGAGGATTAAAAACGAAATTTATAGGTCAGAAGTATATGCTCCAAACATCATGGTACTGGATGAAACTGATTTGTCTTTGAGAAGGCTTGAGGAATTGCAAAGAGAACTGCAAGGACTTGAAATGGAAAAGGTACTTGTTGGGAATATTAGCTACTTTTTAAACCTTTCTTGAAATACTATTTATCTCGTTTTTCATCTACTTCGTTTCCTTGGGTTTAATTTCATTTTGCATTATTTTGCAGACTGAACGCCTGAATAAGGTGCTGAACTACCTGAATTGTTTGTCTTCATATTGCTCAGTGCTTGGTTTGGATTGTAATCAAATTGTCACGGAGATTGATCCCAGTTTAGGGGAATCAGAAGGATCAAGGAATATCCACGATGATACAATAGAGAAACTCACAAGTACAATACAAAGATTACACATGCTTAAAAAACAGAGAATGCAGCAGGTGTGTCTATTTTTTCAAGCCATTCTTGTTATATTCACTTTGGACTGAATGCAACGGGTGATCAATTATTTGATGTGTTTGTTAGTTACAAGATCTAGCAACTTCGTTGGTTGAGCTTTGGAAATTGATGGATACACCAGCTGAAGAGCAACAGATGTTTCATAAGGTGGCATGTAATATAGCTGCTTCAGAGGATGAGATAACGGAGCCTAACATACTCTCAAGCAATTTCATTAATTGTGTGAGTTGGAACATTATTTCATATACATATTCTGTTGATTTCTTTCTTGCTTGATTTTGTCATTAAAGGTTCTTAAAAAACGTAATGAAAGATTTCCGATGATGCGTATTCCAGGTGAAAGCTGAAGTTTGTAGATTGGAGGAATTAAAAATATCCAAGATGAAGGAACTTGTGCTGAAAAAGAAGGGAGAGCTGGAAGATGTCTGCAGAAAGATACATTTCATTCCTGAATCTGATGGCTCAGTTGACTTAGCTCTAGAAGTCATTGAATCTGGTATATTTGGTCATACTTCCTCAGATTCATTTATTAAGTATCTTTTCCCTGAACTTTAAAGGATCTGTTGAAGCCTCTACTGCACTTGCACAATTTGAGCTCCGATTATCAGAAGTCAAAGAGGAGGCAGTCAGAAGGGAAGAAATCCTTGAAAAGGTTGAGAAATGGATGGCTGCGCTTCAGGAGGAAAGTTGGCTTGAGGAGTATAATCGGGTTGGTCCTACTCCTATTCCTACTCCGATTAAAACATGAAATATTTTAATATTCCATCAACGGCAGGATGAGTATCGGTACAATGCTGGGAGAGGTGCACATCTAACTCTGAAGCGTGCAGAAAAAGGTCGTACCTTGGTGAACAAACTTGCAGGTAATTGGTGATATTACTTGACTTAATCCTGATGCTGATGCATATAAATATTAATTTTTGTGTAGCAATGACGGATGGATTAGCTTCAAAAACAGCAGCGTGGGAAAAGGAGCATGGTGTGTATTTCACATATGACGGTGTAAGCACCCTTCTCCTACCATCTACCTCTTTTTTGCAATTAACAGAAATGTAAATGAATAATAGATTCGTCTGCTTTCCATGATCGAAAGCTATAAGATTTTGCGTCAAGAAAAAGAAGTAGAGCATAAAAGGCAAAGGGTATGTATGTGTAATGTGTATCCTCCTCGTTTCACATCTTAAGGTTGTCATCTTTATTATTTAATTTGACAAAGGAGCAAAAGAAACTTGAGGGACAGAAACTAGCTGAGCAGGAAGCACTATATGGTTCAAAACCAAGCCCAATGAAGAACCAGGTTGGGAAAAGAGGTTTGAGATTATCGTGTGCTGGCGACGATAGAAGACGCTCTCTTGGTGTACCTCCAAATCCCAATGCTATTGCTAATACACGTGATGCAAAAAGAAATGACGGATCTGCAGCTCTCTTATCTGGTAAGTGGCAACTCTTTAATTTGTAAAGAACACAACAAACGTACTGACCTTGTCCCTGTCTCTTAGCTGGCCTTTATACACAAATACAGTCACGGAAGCCGTTCTCCCTCATTTCTTCGACCGAATCATCATCATCCATATCCAACATCCCAAATCTCTTGCAAGTTCAGAACAAGAGGCAAGATGTGTTCCAGACACCATTCAGCACTCCTAGAAAGTTATTATCTGCAGCTGAAGTAGAGAATAGAACCCCTCAAGCAGAATCAATTCCTGCAACTCCCTCCATCTCAATGCAGACTGCCACCACACCTGTCCCTCCATCAATGCCGCTGGAGATGGAATACTCATTTGAGGAGAGAAGAGCTGCCTGCCTGCCTTTCTTCTTCAAGTTTCAAACACATGAATAAATTGCCATGAAGTGCACAATTAATTACTCATGTGATGTGGATTTTGTCTTCACTCTTTTGAATCTCAGGATTTTATTCTTACCATAAATATCCGAAAAATTAAGTATCCCTTTATACAAAGACTATTGGAAATCTAACGTGCATTTCAAAAGATGAAAATCTCGATAATAATTTATTATAATTCAATGATTTTCTTCCACTTCCCCCAATACATTTTCAATGCAAAACCCTAGATATACCATTTCAGTTACAGCAAATAAAGCTGCAGCTTAAATCTGTTGGATCTTTCAAAGATTCGGGGTTGATGCTGTGCTGCTGGAGTGGAATTTGTAATCATCTGTCTGTGCTAAAGCACTGTCCATCATTTTTGGCTAATCTTCTCTGCATATACTTGGGTTGCCCTTCGTTGATTCTCAAGAGTTTATATTATGCCTATGAAGATACTTATAATATTTCCATGGTTTAATTATCCACTAGAACCTTGGTGTCAGTGTGTTTAGACTGTAGGCATAGCTACTGATTTATTCCTGAGACTGGAAGTAAATCTAAAGGCTTGTCGATCGGTCCTCGGCTAGAATAAACTCCAAGAAGAAGCATTATCCAGAAACATGTCAAGTTTTATTTAGTGAGCAATACAGAGCATGATGTCTATGTGAGTCGGCTGATTCTGTGTGTGTTTGTATGAAAGTGAGTTAACAATTTTAGCTCTTTTGATTGTTATTGAAGCTATGAGTCATAATATTCACTCACTTTATACACAGCTAAGAAATTAATGAGCAGCAGTTTTTGGGATTCCTAATAAACAGATTGAAGTTTATTCCATTAGTTTGGCTGCAGCTGCAGCTGCATCAGCTCTCCAACCACGGTTGATTTTCTCAATAAACTCCTCAGCTCGTCTCCTCAGCTCATCATCATCATCTTCTTCTTCAAAAATCATAGTTGATGACACCTCTGCTCCCTGATTGTCAACATCACCGGCTGTGGTGAGGTTTTCGCTTTCATGCTTTTGAAAGTCAATGAGGAAAGGATCATCCAAGTGTGGGGAAGCTGCCTTTAAGTTCAAACTTCCCATCAGAAGAATGACGATGATGAAATTGCAGAAGCAGAAAACAACAAGAGATGAATCAGTAATGATCAACTCCATGAGATCAAACATGTTCTTCTCATCAAATTCTACAATTCAATCTCTTTATATACCAGAAATCAGGCTGAGTGCAGCAGAAGCTCCTTTCCCAGCACTACAACCGTGTGGTGTGAACGCTTTTGTTATTTTGTGGAAGGGAAGGAAGCATACAACCAAATACCAAGGTTTTATTTAACCAACTGTTATCATTATTGTCAAATCAAATGGATATTTAAGTTTTTAACGAAATAATTGATATTTGTGAATTGGACCCCCACATTTCCTATTTGACCAAACTCCAATTGTTTATCAAATGTTAGGCCCAAATTGTGTCTCTATGGGCCCCACATGCCACTACGGCCCTAAATTTGTCCTGGGCAGCAACATGTGTTGAGATTCAAACGGAACCTGAAAATCTATCACAGAAAAAAGGAAAACGCAGGAATTGAAAATATGGGGAGAGATCTGAGCAATGATCAGGTTTCCGCCATGAAGGAGGCCTTCACTCTCTTTGACACCGATGGCGACGGCAAGATAGCACCATCGGAGCTTGGAATTTTGATGCGTTCGCTTGGTGGAAACCCTACCCAGGCTCAGCTTAAATCTGTTATCGTCGAAGAGAATCTCAACGCGCCCTTCGATTTTCCGCGATTCCTCGACCTGATGGCCAAGCATTTGAAGCCGGAGCCGTTTGATCGCCAGCTCCGAGATGCCTTCAGGGTGCTTGATAAGGAAGGGACAGGATACGTCGTTGTTTCAGATCTCAGGCACATTCTTACCAGCATCGGGGAGAAATTGGAACCAGCAGAGTTTGATGAGTGGATCCGAGAGGTTGATGTTGGATCCGATGGCAAGATCCGCTATGAGGATTTCATTGCTCGCATGGTCGCCAAGTAAAGATTGTGACCTTTGGTGAATTCTCAAACTGCGTTTTTTATTCTTATATAGTACAAGGAAAAATAGGCCATTTTAACTTGCGTAGGTTCCTTTTGATAAGCATATGAGTTAGTAGGTTGGTTTTCCTGTTTAATACTGATATTGCTGACTTGATTCTTCTGCACATAGTTTCCTTCTTGCTTGAACATTACATTACCAATCTGAGTGATGGAGAAGGTTAATCGAGCTGCATTCATGTTTTTTGTAGGTAGGAGGGGTTGATTCAAGATTGTATTTGTGTGAATCACAGCGGTCTCTACTTTCCCCAAGTTTATGTTTGTCGTTCAATCATTTCTTTCTGTTTTGGAACATGTTAGTTGAATTCAAATGTGTTGTTCAGTTTCATCCATGGAAACGGATTGTAGAATTTTGGGGTGGGGTGCCCAAATATATTACAATTTTGAACTATCATGTAAATAAATATACGATAATATTTTATTTGGATATATTTCAGGTGAGAAATCTCCTCATACTTATGCAGTGGATAGTGGATAGTGGATACTATTTTTTAGATAATCCATCCGCTGGAAGAGTATATATATATATGTACATAGGTCCATGGTATTTGAACCAACCCTATTTGTTTGGTTTTTCATCTAGTTGGATTGGGGTAGTCAAAAAAATTCAATCTTTCGAAAAAACCATCTCTTTTTGTGTCATGGTAATGGATGACAGACGAATTGCAACACGCAATCTCAATTTCTCCGATCCAAGAATTTTACTCTTAGCCGCCATTGTTGCTGTTGTCATCATCTTTTTTCTGTTTCACATCCGTCAGCAAGATCCCATCGACGTGGAGGACCGCCATTCGTCGGAGATGGGAGACTGGAGGAAGCAAGTGGCGGAATCAGCCACGCCACGCCCGGGGCATTTGACTGTTCTGGTCACTGGAGCCGCAGGGTTCATTGGCAGCCATGCGTCATTGGCGTTGAAGAAAAGGGGAGATGGTGTTGTTGGGCTCGATAATTTCAATAACTATTACGATCCCTCGTTGAAACGGGCACGTCAAAAACTTTTGAAGGTGGCTGGAATTTTCATCGTCGAGGGAGATATAAACAACGCCGGCCTTCTCCAGGAGCTTTTCGAGATTTCCCCATTCACTCATGTTCTGCATCTTGCGGCTCAGGCCGGCGTTCGTTACGCCATGAAAAATCCCAGATCTTATATCCATAGCAATGTCGCTGGCCTTGTTAGCGTCTTCGAGACCTGCAAATCGGCGAATCCCCAGCCGGTGATAGTTTGGGCCTCATCTAGCTCAGTTTACGGTCTGAACAAGAACCTGCCTTTCTCAGAAACCGATACAACAGACCGGCCAGCGAGTTTATACGCCGCCACGAAGAAAGCTGGCGAGGAAATAGCCCACACCTACAACCATATCTACGGCCTGTCGATCACAGGCCTGAGGTTCTTCACAGTGTATGGCCCATGGGGTCGGCCTGACATGGCTTGCTTCTTCTTCACCAAAGACATTCTAAAAGGGAAACCGATAGATATCTATGTAGGACCAAATGATACTGCGGTGGCGCGTGACTTCACGTACATCGATGACATCGTATTAGGCTGCTTGGCATCCATCGACACGGCAGAGAGGAGTACCGGAAGCGGAGGAAAGAAGAAGGCTCCAGCCCAACTGAGAATTTTCAATCTTGGAAACACATCCCCAGTGCCCGTCGTCAAGCTTGTAAGCATACTGGAGAAGCTGTTGAAGATGAAGGCACACCGAAATGTTCATCCGATGCCAGAAAACGGAGACGTTTTATTCACACATGCTAACATCAGCTATGCTATGGCGGAACTTAACTACAGGCCGACGACGGATCTGGAAACAGGACTCAAGAGATTTGTCAAGTGGTATATCGAATTCTACCAGAAGAAGCCCTCTTCATTTTCATAGTTGTTAATTTAATTTGTTTTTTTTTGTTTTTTTTTTCACCAACTAAAAAACGGATATATTATGTATGATTTGGGGGTTTTAAAATTGTTTATATTTGTATTTTGTGAAATATTTACAAAACAACAGTCCAAAACTAATGGGCCGGACTTCTATTATAAGACTAAAGAGTTCAAATATTTGATGAAGTTATTAAAGAATTTTAAATTTTGTATTGGAATCAAAAATAAAATTTCGAGGAAACTACCACTACCACTACCACTCTTTAAAACACAAATTAATAATTTATGTTTATTTTTGAATGTAATAGAATTTGTACTTTTATTTTACTTGATAATTGCAGTATAAGTATAATGTTAATTTAGAATTGATTATTTAAAAACAATATTTATAGTTAATATTCAATATATATTTATTAAATAATAAATAAACTCAATTAACAAAAATTAGACCTAATGAATTTAAAAAATTTCAACAGATGAATTTTATTTCAATCCAAATTCAGTGAGGCAATTTAAAAGATAGGAATGCATAGAAGATGAAATAGTTGAAGCTAGGCACATGTACAGTATAGCCCCTAGGAAAAATTACAATAAATACAAGTAATACTTACTACTCATAAAGGCATGAATACACTGATAAAATATAGAGTAATAAGATGAAATATGATTATTGAATAAAAGAGTATTATATAATTTAAATAGATACTAAATTAATCAAATAAAAAAATAAATATTAAATTATTGAAATGTGTTTTTTATTAGAAATTACAATCAAAAAGAAAATTATTGTTTCAATAATTCATGAGAATATTAGTTTACATTTACATAATCGATCATATAAATTAATCTTGACATACACTACAACCATGTCCTCTCCGGCCTTGGCTTCTACCAATTTCACATTGAATATCAGGAGCAAGTTGGGGAAAAGTAGTCTCCTTGTCATTTTGGATTGAAGCCCGCTTATCTAACACCAAAATATTTTAGATGAGCTACACCAAATCTAACAAAACACATAAATTGGCGGATTTATTTCAGCCATCACAACACAAAAAATAGGCAAACCAATCATGAGCACAAATTGATCCTGTGTAAAATGGCAATGAAAAACAATTCTAAATTAACACCAAGAGCAAAATTAGAATGTGTAGTAGCTCCATACCTTCAAACTTCAAGCACATGAACAAATTCTGATCCTCAACCAAAAACACAACTGTTGATCAGAAATCAATCAACCCCAATAAAGGGTGACACAGTGGAAACCAGATATTCAATGGAAGAGCGATGGTGTTGGATGCCTTGTCACTTCTCACACTCAATAGTGTGGCATGTTTCTTGTCTACACTCAATATAATGTAGACAAGCGGGATTCCCCTTCCAAGCCACGCACCACTTTCAATGTCTTTTAGTTGGAATCACACGCAGTCTTTGGGTAACCACCAACTCAACAGTCTTAGGCTACTGCAGCTAGGCACATAGTTATGCGAAACCATGTCTTGGTATATTCTCAATGCATCATCAAATGTTGAGGAATGATAACATAAAGACTGAACAAGTGCCTCATAAGAACATTTTGAGGGATAAAATCCCTTCTTCTGCATCATATGGACCACAGACAATGCATCAACTATCCTCCCAGCTACAGACAAACCAACGATTAAGTCATTCAGGAGCCTGCGGTCAGGTGTAACACTGGATGCATTCATTTCATTGAACAATGAAACAGCCTTATTCATTTCTCCAGCTCGGATATGCCCACCGATGAGGGTACTAAAAGTTATGCAATTAGGATGCACACCTTCCACTAGCATCAGATTCATATGTTGATATGCCTCTTGCATTTTCTTTGCCCAGCACAAACCTGAGATTATTCCGTTCTGCAAGAATAAATCATGCACCAGAGGAACCCTCCCCACTTTCGTGATTAGATCTAAGACAAGACAAGTTGCTTGTTCTCGTGTTTTGATATCAAGCTTTGATTTATTTTTATATGGGAGGACAAGTGTTGCCGGGCAAAGAAGATTAAATAAAGCTTCCTTAGCATTTTTGGTTCCTTTTCTTGACTTTTGCCAACCTTCACCAAAGTTTCGGAGATAATTAACCAGACCACATATCAAAGTTGCATAAGTGACATGATCTTGCTCCACTTTACTCGTCTCCATCAAATCAAACAATCTGAAAGCAAATTCAACATCACTCTTCAATAAGAACTGCCTGATAAGTGAAGTATATAGAACAGTATCTGGCATGAACCCATCTTTCAGCATCCTATCAAGGTATAAGCAGCTTATTGCGGTCATATTTTTCTTGATAAACACAGGAATAAGCGCAGTATAAGAATATAAATTGGGTCTAAGATCATAGACCAGGATATGATCAAAAAGCCTCTGCGCTTCATGAGCCCATCCATTAGTTGAGTAAGTGACAAGCATAGTGATGAAAATGACCTCATCTGGATCAATACCACGGTTGAGCATTCTATAGAACAACTTCTCTGCCTCATTAACCAGCTTGTGTTTTCCTAAACAAGAAACTATGGTGTTGTAAATCCAGACATTTGACTGTATTCCCCTTTCTTCGATTTGCTCTAAAATGTCGATCGCCGACCAGTATTTTTCCTGATTACACAGTTCATCAACAATAACCAGGAAAGTTAACTAGTCTGGAACCAAACCTTTATCCTGCATGAACTCAAGTAGCAGTTCTGCATTCTCAGCCAGACCTTCTTTAATAAGCAACTTAAGTAAAGAATTGAATGCAGTAATGCAGGGTAGGAGACCATGAGAAAGCATATCTTCCAAACAGTCCAAGGCACTATCAAGTTTCCCTCCTTGACACAGGACTATAATGTAGATACTGAATGCATTCGCTGCTAAAACAGAATTGCTTCTAGCGATCTCATCCAGAAGAGGCTCGATTTCTTTCATCGCATCCTCAGGAGATTTAGACAATGAACTGCAACCATTAGAAATTTCAATATTGCAAGACCTCTTGGCAATAACTTGCAGTACACAAAGAGCCAAATGAAACTCATCACCTTCTGGATAGTTCTTGACAAGCGTGAAGAAGAGCACATGATCTGGGACAACCCCACTAGCCACCATCCTGCAATATAGGTCATCAACTTTGTTGAAGATAAGTAATTTTATCTTTATTATTAATTAATTAAATTAGATAAGTCGGTTATGCATTTTATATATAAACAGTCTGTGTATACACAAGAAACAGTTTCTAATAGATTGAAATTTATTCCCTCTATTTCCTCTGCTCAACATGGTATCGGAGCGATCCTGAAACCACAATTCCGCCGATTAATCGTGATTCCTTTTAACAGAGAAGCATCATAAGCAGATTCATGGCCACAAACGATCCTTCGCTCAGTGTAGCTGTTGCTGATTCCTCAATTACTCGCTCATCCGGTTATGCGATTGATTCTCCCTATTATCTCCATCCGGCAGACCACTCTGGACTTATTATCGTTGCTCATCTACTCACCGGTAACAATTACGCTTCCTGGAGTGAATCTGTTAAACTAGCTCTTATCGGACGCTTCAAGCTAGGTTACATCAATGGAGAGGTAAATGCACCTGCTAATAACTCTACTGATTTTCCGCATTGGCATCGTATTGATTGCGTAGTGAAATCATGGATTTTAAATGTGATTTCTGCCTCAATTGCTGAATCTTTCATATATGTGGCTACTGCTCGAAAATTATGGCTTGAATTAGAAGAACGATTTGGTGAATCGAATGGTATTTTACTTTATCAAATGGAACGTGATGCTCGCACACTAAGTCAGGGGCAATTATCTGTTGTTGAATATTACAATAAGCTATCAGGTTTTTGGGAGGAAATCAACCGAATTTCACCTCTGCCAAGGTGCACTTGCACAGCCTTGAAAGAGGTGATAGCATACCAGACGAACGGTAGATTAATGCAGTTTCTTATGGGCCTTCGTGAAGAATTTACAGCCATCAGAAGTCAGATATTGATGATGGAATATTTGCCAAGTGTGAACAAAGCTTATGCAATGGTTATCCAGGCAGAAAGGGAGAAGTCTGTTACTGCAAATGCAAATATTATTATGGAAACAATTACGCCAATGGAAGCCTCTGCTATGGCAATCCGAACAAGAGCACAAAGCAGTAACAAACCGCATGAATCCAGATTCTTTACACCTGGACAAAAGGAGTTAGTAAACAAAGCCGATCGTTTTTGTACTCATTGTAAGAAATCTGGTCATCTCAAGGAGGAATGTTTCTTACTCACTGGAGTACCTGACTGGTATAAAGCTCTCCGAAACAACCAAGGAAAACATATGCCAAGACAATATGCACACTTGACAACCACCGATGATGGACCTTCATTTAACCAAACTGAGGATTCTGCTCCTCTGAATATCTCTCAGGAGCCTTCTATGATGGCTATTTTACAAGGAATTCAACAGCTACTTCAACGAAATAACACTACTCCACCCGATGGACATCAAGTGAACTTTGCTCATACCGATTTTGCAGGTACATCTGCCACTACAACTAACTTTTCTGTGATTTATGATTCTTGGATTGTGGACACAGGGGCATCTATCCATATTTGTAATTCCTCATCATCTTTTGAGAACCTCTACAACCTTACCTCTCCCATCCCTGTACAACTCCCAGATGGGAAAACCAGACCAGTTTACCAACATGGAACCATACTCTTGACACCCGAAATTAAGCTAACCAATGTCCTCTACCTCCCTGCTTTCAAATTCAATCTGATGTCAGTGAATCGGCTAGCAACCAATAACCATATCCACTTCACATTTAATGCTTTTCATTGTACATTTCAGGACCTGAGGACTAATCGGATCTTAGCCATTGCACCCGCAGTTGGAAATCTTTATATCTTTCAAGCCAATAAAGCTGATTCTGCTGCTAATCATCTTGCTGCCACAACCAAAACTGACCATTTTAATCCACGGTACACTTACTCTTTTGATCCAACTGCTTTAAATACAACTCATCAAGACTCTATACTTTGGCATTTACGCCTTGGACATACCTCTTCAAAAGTATTAAATGCATTATCATTTGCTACACCCAAATTCAATCCACAACCTTGTGATATATGTCATTTTGCTAGACAACAAAGATTACCCTTTTACTCTAGCTCTATCCATTCTTCATCAATTTTTGAACTTATCCACCTTGATATTTGGGGACCCTATAAAACACCCTCATTCCAAGGAGCTCATTACATCCTTACTTTAGTTGATGACTATAGTAGAGCTACTTGGACATTTTTAATGAAACAAAAATCACAAGCTTTGCACTTTATTCAACAATTCCTAAATATGATCTTTACCCAATTTAACACTCTTGTTAAATTCATCCGATCGGACAATGGGACTGAATTTCTAAGTTCTCAATGTCTCGATCTATTTCTTTCCCGTGGGATCATCCATCACCGCTCATGCCCACGAACTCCACAACAAAATGGAGTTGTCGAGCGTAAACACAAACATCTACTTGAAACCGCTAGAGCCATTTTATTCCAAGCCAAATTACCCATTCATTTTTGGGGGGAATCCATCCTTACAGCTACACACATTATTAATCGACTTCCCACTCCCCTTCTTAAATGGAAAACACCATTTTACAAGCTTTTCGGGCATGATCCAGATTATTCCAATCTCAAAGTTTTTGGCTCTCTTTGCTATGCAAAGGACAACATTCTTTCTCATGACAAATTTACTCCAAGGTCCCGAAAATGCATTTTTCTTGGCTATTGCACTAATCATAAGGGATATAAAGTCCTTGATATCACCAAAAATCAGCTATTTGTTTCCCGTGATGTGATTTTCTATGAAACTACATTCCCTTTTTCTTCCCCAAATATTAACCATTCTTTCACTTATACATCCACTTCACCCTCTGAAAATCCCTTATTCCCTACTCCACCTATGGAGGATTATCACCATATACATGATCATCCAGACCCAACATTATCTTCTTCATTACCCATTCCTTCCCAACCCTCTTCTCCTTCTTCATCACAAAATCCCCGCGAATTGCCCATTAATTTCCCTACCAACGGTCCTCTTGCTCCTCAGGTTCCTGATACCTCAACACCTCCACTACGTAGAAGCTCTCGCCCTACTCGTCCACCCACTTGGCTAAATGATTTTACCACTTTAATGACCACCAATACAACCATCCCACAACCCCCTAAATCCCATATCCAACCCCTGCCCCCTCTAAATTTGCCTACTATTTCATTTTCTCCATCTCACCTTGCTTCAATGGCCACTGTGGACACACACCATGAACCCAAAAATTACATGGAAGCTAGGAGTAGAACAGAATGGCAATCTGCAATGATGGAAGAACTTGATGCCTTGGAACAAAACCATACATGGCGTTTAGTTCAATTGCCCGCAAACAAGACCACCATTGGTTGCAAATGGGTTTTTCGGACTAAATTAAATTCCGATGGTTCGATTGCTCGGTACAAAGCTAGATTGGTGGCAAAAGGATTTCATCAAGTTGAAGGCATTGACTTCACAGACAATTTCTCACCGGTTGCCAAGGTCACCACCATCAGACTTCTCCTTGCCGTTGCAGCTTCTCGGAAATGGCACATTCATCAACTAGATATCAATAACGCATTCCTCCATGGATATCTTGATGAAGAAGTCTTCATGGACATCCCTTATGGATACATGAAGCATAAGCCCGGCGAGGTATGTCTCTTACAACGTTCCTTATATGGGTTAAAGCAGGCATCTAGGCAATGGAATCTGGAACTAACCAAACAACTCACATCTTTTGGTTTTCGGCAATCCGGACATGACCATTGTCTTTTTCTTTTTGAGGACTCTCAAGGGAATTTTCTTGCTCTCACGGTATATGTCGACGACATCTTAATCACCGGAAACTCCCTTGATAAAATAGCCACGGTGAAACAATATTTGCATACTTTGTTTACTATCAAGGATCTCGGACCTGCTAAATTTTTTTTGGGGCTGGAATTAGCACAATCCGATGACGGCTTATTCTTTAATCAACGGAAATATTCGATGGACATTATCCTTGATACAGGTCTTCTTGAGGCCAACAGCTCCTCTACTCCACTTCCACTAGATTTTCCAGCAGCTTCTGATGACGACTCTGAAATTCCTATGTCTGACCCCGAACAATACAGAAGACTCATCGGACGACTGCTATATTTGAACTTCACAAGGCCTGACTTGGCTCATGCTACACATGTATTAAGCCAATTTATGCACATGCCATCAGAATACCATTGGAAAGCAGCGTTACATACTGTTCGATATCCAAAAAGGAACTCCATCTAGGGGACTATTTTATCCAGCAAATGATATGATCTCTCTACATGGATTTAGTGATGCTGATTGGGCCACCTGCAAAGACACTCGAAGATCGGTAACAGGCTTTTGCATCTTTCTTGGAAGATCTCTCATATCTTGGAAAACAAAGAAACAAAATACCGTAGCACGTTCATCTACGGAGGCAGAATACCGAAGTCTCGCATCAACCGTATGTGAATTAAAATGGCTATCTTATTTGCTCATTGAATTACAGGCAGCACCAAACAAGGCCATTCCTCTCTATTGTGACAACAAGTCCTCCATTCAGATTGCATCTAATCCCGTTTTTCACGAAAGAACCAAGCACTTGGAGATTGATTGTCACATTGTTCGTGAAAACTGCAAAAATGGATTCATCGATCTTTTATACATTCCGACACGATCACAACTAGCTGACCTGTTTACGAAGCGCATCGGGGCAAATCATTTTCATGAACTCTGTTCCAAACTAGGCGTTTTGAACCTCGAAGAAGACACATCACATTACAGGGAGCATGTTGAAGATAAGTAATTTTATCTTTATTATTAATTAATTAAATTAGATAAGTCGGTTATGCATTTTATATATAAACAGTCTGTGTATACACAAGAAACAGTTTCTAATAGATTGAAATTTATTCCCTCTATTTCCTCTGCTCAACAAACTTTGTCAAACTCGTGTTCTTTGCACAGGGCGCCAAGAACAACTGTGAAGCAGTGAACATTTGGAGTGATGTTGCTCAGCAACATGTCATTTAAGAGCATCATTGCCTGATTAACTTGCTTTGTTTTGCAATATATGTTTAGCATGATTTGATAGGTAACTATATTAGGGGTAATCCCTGAGTTTACCATCATATCCTGCACCATCCGGGCTTTAAAAAATAGGCATAACTTTGCAAAACCATGTATTAAAGTATTGTATAAATAGACATCAGGCTGAAATCCCATCTTTAAAATTCTAAAAAATAACCGCATACCCATCTTCATGTTCCCAACTTTGCAGTAACGGTTTATTAGGTAAGTAAACATAAATACATCTGCTACAAAACCATATGACTCAATTTCAGTACACAAAATATCGGCCTCCTCAACAGGACCCCACCTGCAAAATCCAATTATAAGCGATTTGCAGACGTTAGCAGTAGGCAGAATTCCTCGTTCTATCATCGTATCGAAAACATGAAGCCCCTCATCTAAGAATCCTCTGCTACACAAGCCATCCAGCAACTAATTGTAGCAACAGAAATGAAGAGAAACTGACGAAGCCTCACTAAATACACTAAAACAATCATAGGACTCCAAGATCATACCTTTCTGTAAAAGTCTTGTAACAATTGTATCACAAGTACCAACCCAAGGAGTGAATTCCAATTTAAAGAATTTGTGAAAGCAATAGAGTGATTCATCCAACTTCTCAAGTTTACTGTAACAAATAGTCATAGAATTTAACAACCTAGAGTCAGGTTGAATACCTCTTCCCATTACACAGCGCATATACAATGCCTCAGCCATCAGTGTATCGACAGATACATTAAGTTTCTTCACAAGATTGGAATAGCAAACAAAATCAGGGTCCAACCTCCGTAAGAGAGCGAAATTAATGGCCAAAATTGCTTCTGGAACTGAAGAGCTTTGAAAAAATAGCCCTTGAATCACTTTCCGTGCAGATGAAAAAAACCCACAGGCAATGAGTTCATCTGCTAAAGAAAAATAGGTATCTTTGTGAGTAACGTGACATTTGGAAGAAGCAGAAGTTGGTTCCAATAACAAAGGGCAACTGTCAAAGGGTCCAAATGACCCTCCATGAAGCTGCTAGCGGTAGTTCAATTTTCATTTTATTAGCCTAAAAAATGGGCCTTGCAAATATAAAACATAATGCCCTAATAAAAGTTCTTTTCTTTTGGTTTTATTTGTTTGGTAGATCATTTATGAACTATCTAAACTTTTCCGTTTTAATTGTTCTTCTTCCATTGTTGGTTAATAGAATCCATCAACAGCTTTCCAATCCACAATTTATTATATTTACATTCTTCTTCAGTATTTCCATTTTATATCTAAAAAATATTTCATGATCGCTAGCTGCTGGTCGGTAGTTTTACAGTCCAGTTCTCACTAGATTGTGGCTTCAGCCTGAACGACTGCAAGATTAAGCTTTTTTCTCTACGACCCGACCTCTTGTGTGCGTTGCATTTGTCTGAATGCTAATAATATCCGTTCACAAAATCAGCCTGGCTGGCTGCTATAGTACACTATAAACAACAACAGTGACATCATGACATGTGCAAAATGTGTATATCTTACACTACCTGCGGGAGCAAGTTGAGAGGCAGCGCCAACAATAACACAAAACTACATGTGAAACAAGAACAAGGAATTCATCTACCCCTATCATAACCTGCTTTCTTCAACAATCGAATCTCCACAGAGCAATCACACTTCATCTGCAGGAGCCCTTGGTTGATGAGGATTAAGGCCTTGAAGTTTGGCACTAAGTTCGCTCACCACAAGTTGGGTGAGAAGCAAACCAGATATCAGAGCTGAAGCCATTAGCATTAAAAATACTGCACTCCAGCTCTTGGCTGAGATGTATCCGGTTAACAATGGCCCAATTGCAGCCCCTATGGAGCCTGTTCCATCAATGATGGCCGTAACAGTCGCCAGGGCTCGAGAGTTTCCCTTTAATGAGTGGTGTGTTCCGAGGTCAGCAGAAACTGCAGTAGTTATAAGTGCATAAGGCCCATTCACAAATATCCCCGTGATCAACATGAGTATAATGTTTACACTCATCGATATTTGCCCGTAGCTTCTGTAGAAGAAGAGTGCTGGTATCGCACAGTAAATAAAACTTGCGGCAGTTACTGCCCGTGCATCTAGACGATCCGAGATATAGCCTGCAAGAATTCCCCCAATCACCCCTCCAACATCAAATAGCGTAGATAGGTTTCCAGCATCCTCATTTGATAAGTACTTCCCTTCAATAGCTGAACAACCAAATGAAAATTTTGGTCAGTGCTAACACAACCGAAGCAAAAACGCACAGCCACCAAAAAAAGGTTGACCCGTGTACCTGTGTGACTTATGTAAAACGGGAGCCAGTAGAGAAATGTGTAGGCTACAAGTTTGGCAAAGAACAAGCAAAGAGCAAATGGGGCAACTCCTGGGATTCTCCATGCCTCTAAAAATCCCACAGCATCCGCATCATTTGAGTTTGATGTCAATAATGGGACAGTTATTTCTTCTACAGATTTCTTGGGTGGGAGCGATTCATCATTATCTGGACTAGCTCGGACAGATTCAGGGCTAACTGTTAAGAAAAGAAAGAGTAGAATACCCACAAAAGAAATACCTAAACCGGGGATAACCAATGACCATCCCCATCCATACTTCAACAACATGGAAGCAACCAAAGAACCAGTAATGTTACCCAGAGAAGTATGAGCATTCCATATTCCCATAATAAGCCCTCTCTTCCTTTTCCCAAACCAATTCCCCACAACTGCGACAACTGAGGGCCATCCAGTGGACTGAAACAGACCCGCGAGCATTTGGACAACCAAATAGTAATAAAACAGATGGATATCAGCCCAGTATCCAACCCCAAAAAGTGCAGTAAATAATCCAGTTCCGATCATACCAATTGTTAGAAATATTCTAAGATCTATTCTATCTCCCGCATGGCCAGAAAAGTACATCCCCAGAGCGTATACAAACAGGAAAGACACATCAAGCTCACCAAGCAACGCTGTTCCATCAGTGCCATTGAATGGCTCCCACCCAGCTCCAAGAACCCATGAAATATTGCCAGACCTGACTAGTGAACTGTGAGAGTACGCCCTTCTCCATAAGGAGGACAACGAATCCTTACCAGGAGACTGTGGATCAAGAGCACTCTTCACAACACTCGTGGTTTTTCTAGTTGCATGGTAGGTGAAGTATGAAAAGAACGTTATCATCAATACAATGGATTGATATGTTTTAAAAGACAATGATCCCCCCTTCAGATATTCTACAAAGCGGATTCCTGGGGGTTTTCTGTGATCTATATCTGATGCTTCTTTTCCGATAGAACCCATATGGCTTAAAGTATAACCGCTACTTTAAACCAGTGAGATTGCCTGAAAAAGTAAAATCCATGGAATGAAACCCAAAAATACCACATGACAACGTTACAATCTCTAGAAATTTCGATGAGCATCATCCAAAACAATGAGAAAATGTGAAATCCATGACATAACGCTCATATCTCTGTGTAACAGACCTAAAAGAAATTAATTAGACCCTTGATTCTCCGACTGAATCAAAATAAACATCCGGCGTCGGTAGCATTAAAGTGGGATGTCGTTTTATTTACGAACTCTGAGAAAATGTTGCGTAGAACTAAAACTTTTGTTTTCTCGAATATTCCCTCAATATCAGCTATATTCCAGGAAACAATTTGGCTAGAAGAAAATTTGCATACACGTAAACTTCTAAATCAACTTACTTCAAAAAAGGAAGCAAATATATCGCAGAAAGCCTAAAATCACAAAATCACCTGCAATTCAAAGAATTCAGAAATCCACGAAAAACATACTCGGCTCAGAGGGATTATTCTACACCGAGCCCTAAAAAACAAAAACAAAAACAAAAAACAGATGACATGAGGGTAACGTGAACTTCCAGGCGATACGCCAGTCTTACTTACAAGCTGCATAAACACATGAGATTCAAGAACCTACAGCCAACAGTCTATAAACTATGAAGTATCCTCCGTCAAATTGTCGCCGTATTGGTCTCGTTCTTCAGGTCAACAGTCGCTGTAATTATATGTTACATGGTCCGGAATCGTTGAAAATAAGAAGGTGCTTGCCGTGTAAACAGCGATGAGGCCTTATAATGAAGAGTAAGGTTTCTTCACTTTCCGTATATACCCCTGAGAAATCCATTATTTTACCTTATCGGTAGGGCTCAGGCTTTCTGATTTCTCAGCATGGAAATTTGCACGTGACAGTTTTATCCTTAGATAAATAAAGTTTATGGAGAATGTGTCGCGTCGTCCAAATGTCTTTTAATTAATTCTCCCCGAGCCACCTTCGAAATTTACTGCATTAGTGCATACTGCATAGCAATATTATTGACAAGTATTAATAATTAAAACAAGCAAAATCATGGAAATAAAAAATTAAAATCTAACATTTTTTTAATAAATCCTATAAACTTTAACCGTAAGAAATTACTACCACACAATTTGGTTTGTGATTCAATAGTAACATTACGCACACCACATAAATAAGGTTATAACTTATGAATTCGATGCAGGAAAAATTAGATCCACATGAAAACATATGATTACAAAAGTGCAACTTATTATTTATTGTAAAACTTTTGGCTCATATTTTGTCATTGGAGCACTACCATTTTCTTCACAAATTCAAAAAATGTGAAAGTATAAAATAAACTCTTTCCTGCAATGTTCTAAATCCTTTTCAATTTATTAAAATTTTTACTGAGATGCCGAATCATTATTATGTCATCATCAAATTGCTATTGACATAATTCATTTTATTTAAGAAAAAATATAATAAAATTAGTTTAGGAAAGAAAAGTGAATTATCATTAGTTTAGAAGGGTGTTCGACCCAACCATTCATCCGTTAATGCAAGGAATCGATCATTTCAAATACCAAACCTAAACAAATTGTGTTGGTTATGGAAACAGCGTCTCATTTATTTGTTTAATTTCATAATGTTAAACAAGCAATGACAATAAATGGTGTAAAAGAATGTAAAATGACTTAAAAAATCATGTTGAGAAATGATACAATTGTTTTATTGTGTATCTAATTTAAGATGTCCCCACTAATACTTTC
Organism: Utricularia reniformis; assembly: GCA_009725065.1. Classification (NCBI taxonomy): domain Eukaryota; kingdom Viridiplantae; phylum Streptophyta; class Magnoliopsida; order Lamiales; family Lentibulariaceae; genus Utricularia; species Utricularia reniformis. The sequence goes on from RWGZ01001090.1 coordinate 101,940, forward strand.
CTTTGATGAAAAGCAGTGAGGTTTGTGGATGAGAAAACATCCACGGCAATTAGCAAATATGGCTTAAATTTTAAATTGTCTGAAATTCTATATTTCATTTTCTTATAGTATAAATGAGGACTCAATTGGATATCATTATCATATATAATTTAAAATTGGTAAATAGCCAATTTCAATGAGAATACAAGGGGTGGAGGGGCAAAGGGGTCAATTGAACTGAAAAAGGATAAGGTAGCTATAGGGGTAGTTTGGTGATTTCAAGTGGGAATAAGCGCCAAACGTGGGAAGCGGATATTCGCACAAAGGGGGAGAATCATCCATCGCTATTGCCATTGCGTCACTCTCAATGACACCTAGGGATGTAGAAACTGTTTATATTTTTATATAATTGTATTTTTTGGATTTTAAGGGTTCAATAATTTAATTTTTTTCGAAAAACATCAATTATATAATACTTGTTATATATATTATTTATAAAAAACACACTCATTATTTAATCTAATATAAATACTATTAAACTGATATTCATATATTTAATTTTTAAAATATCATTCACTTTTTTTATTATTTATCCTTTTATTTTAACTTTTAATTTTTAAAAAATATACTTAATATTTTAATGAATTTGAGATTTATTTTATTGTTATTGTTTGATTTAAATTTTTTTTGTAAACATAACTCTGAATAATTGATTATTCGGTTTAGGTATGAAAGTTAAAATAAAATTTTTGTTGTAAACAAAAATATGAAGAAGAGTATTTTGAAATCGAAAATCCAAATTTGTAAACGAGTCTGGTTTTGTAAATGAGACGATTGTAGTTCTTATCATAATCAAATTTAATCAGCCCCAAATCAAATCTGATTAACCAAACCGAACATCCAAACTTTTGGTGGTCGTCTGTGTGGTGCCAGCGATTTATAAACATGTTCCATGTCGATCGATCAATCAACATTTAGGGGGGTCGATCCACAATTGAGTATGATCGACATAAGGACGACAGTCATCAATGACAATCGACATAAAGATGTTTGATATCAAGTTCTAACATTGAGAACAAGAGTTTTGGTGACATGGTTGGTTATCGAAATGGATACACTTGGGAAGATCGACAAGAAGAAAATGAGTTTTAACCGTAAAGTCTATTGATGTCATTGTATATATAGTGTGAGCCGTACTTAATAAGATAACCCTAAAAATTATCAGAAGTCATTTGAGGTTGCAAAGGGTTTTACATAGATAATCTTCTATGTTTTGTTGTTTTGTTGTTTAGTTTTAGTTGTTCAAAAACTCGATAGTTCTTGAGACTATAATTTGTTGCTTATATTATTATTGTGGTCAAAAGATCAGGGGTATCAACAGTCGTCCGGTTCATACTAAAACGAATTTTTGTTTTGATTTGATTAGATTTGGGAAAACGATTATAAAAGGAAAAAAGGCAAATGACACAACGATTTTAACGTGGAAAACCCATAGAAAAGGGGAAAAACCACATAACTAATAGGCTAAAAGTGCTCTTAGCCGATATATTAATGAAACATTTCATTCTACAAATGATGAGAGTTTTTGAAAATGACTAAGACAAAATAGAAAGCGCGAGGGAGAAAGCAGCAGAGTGTAAACTGATTCGGGTGTCCAAAAGGTTCTGTTTTAGTTTGCCATCAAGCTCTTTATTTATAGAGAAGAAAACGTGTGTTAATCACGCTTTGTAACCGCATATGACAAGATCGTTTTCCCATGGCGGAAAACGTGAGTGAATCCAAAGTGCAGACTGCATGATTGAGACCGAAGCATGATAAACGTGCGTATTCCCCCGGCTTGCTGTAACGAATCGGTCCCCGAAGTGATGGACAACATGTAGCGCTAACCTTTGGTACTGATTATTGGTTATTGGGTTAGCCCAAGTGGGCCTTCGGGCCCAGCTATCTTTGTTGGGTTGACTCCTTATCAAAAGTTGGATCTGAGGCCTTTAGATTCGACTTCCATTATTTTACCCAACCCATAATGGCTTGGGTCTCTTCCAGTTCGGGATACATGGTTCCGAAGTTCTCATCAATTATAATAGAAGATTGATTGGTGGAGGTATATGATTTTCTAACGATACTCGAGTTCTACGTAAAAATTTTTACGTTTTATTCACATTTCCACATCTAATTTTAGTTAAGTTAATTAGTAAAAGAATAGTAACAGTATTCTAACCCATCTTTCTTTATGTGTTTTGAAAGATATGCAAAAAAGGAAAGAGTTGGGAAAGAAAATATAAAAATTTCAAAGTTGATCTCGCTAGTGTCAAAGAAAAAAAGAAACTTCAAGTATTTTTCTCTTGAGTAGGTTGATTGGAATCACAAGACGACTATGAATCCATTTTTTAATTTTTTGATTTATTAATAAATAATGTACGCTGATATCATATCTATAAGTATAATCTCTGATTTCCTAAATGTAATATATAATGTATATATGACATATTTCATTATATGCAATATATATTGATCTTAAATAAAAAAAATCTTTTATTATATATTTGATAAGTCTTTGATTTTATGTTATTTTAGCTCAATTAATTATAATTATGTCTTACACATGTGATATACGATTGTTGTGGTTCAAAAACCGGGGTGTCAACAGTCGTCCGGTTCGTTGCAAGACGAACTCGATTGTAATTTATTTAATATTTGGAAGACAATTATAAATCGAATATGGAAGAGACAAGACAATTTTAGAGTGGAAAACCTCAAAAGCTGATGAAAAAATCACTTGACTAAGAGTTGAAAATGCCCTTAGTCGATTCAATAAACAAGATATTGATCACAAATACTATGTTTGTTCTTTAGACCACAAGGGGAAAGAAAGCTTATCGAAAATAAATCGATAGATGACCCAGTAAGAAGCTAGCAAGGAAAATCAAAAGAGGATCATTTTCTTTGCTTCCGAAGTGTCCTTTTTATACGCTTAATGTGCTGCGTGAACAGTAAAGTGTCGTTTTGTGCTTGTCCTCTGTGATTAGGTCGGCTGGTGTCAGGCGGGACAGCCGCCGGGCATGACTTCATAAGGCTGCACGACGCTAGGCCTTTCGGCGCTACTAGTCGGTTATCTCTAGACTAAGGGAGACTCATATGACTCCGCCGAACCTGCGGAATGTGGATGGCCCGAAGCATGGCCTGTGAGATGTGGACCGATCGGTCCTGGTGAGGGGGAGAAAGCATGACTCAATCGATCGGGACCGATCGTTGAGAGCGAGCGGTCGGGCCCGACTGGCCAGGCTGGACTGTCCATTCACATGAGCTGGATTTAGGTCTCCAAGTTCGGTTTATGTAATTTGGGCTGTCATGGCTAAGCTTTGCTCTGATCAGGTTCGGGGTACTGGGTTCCGAGTGTCTCATCAACGATGTTGGACAGAAAATGTGTGAACTCACATCATTGGGAAAAATAAGCTATGTATTGGTTTCCACTATAATTTGAATGGGAGTTACAATACAATTGAAGACCACACTCACGCCAAGCAGCAATAACCCATGTTTTTATACCGGTTGCTACGCCAAAAAGCGGGCGGCACCGGTATTTTGATTAGTATCGCCCGGTATCGGGTATACGGGTCAATCCGGAAAAAAATTTAAAAATATATTTTTAAAATAATTTTTTTTACCGAACGGTATACCGATTATACCGGTATGAATCGATACGAAATTATGGACCGATATGAATTGACAATAACCCGAAAATGAAGGGAATATCTCAATTACATTAGTTCAAGCAAAACCACACGAATATGATGCAAATCCACACGATTTCAATCAGAAAAAAAAGACCACGCGAATAAGATGCAAATACATGCGAAACTAGAAGCAAATTTGTGTGGTTGCAGGTAGAAGTGTAGAACCACACGAAATTGTGAATAAGGTAGAACCAAATCTACACGGATGCTCCAGAATGATGAAACTCCGCGAAACATGGAAAACACCCCAAAATAACAAGATCATGCGAAATTGAGCACAAACCCACGCAAATACATTCTAGAAAGCAAAAACACATGAATCTCATTGCAACACCACGCGGATACGACCCTGGGAATAGAACTGCATGAGTTTCGTGTCTTGGGATGTGTATCAAATGTCCAACTCATTTAATGACTCGGGCCATGTATTTATAGGCATTAAGGCCCAATCTAACATTATTTGGACCCAAATCTTGTAAATCACAGGCCAAGCCGAATTCCACGGGGATCTGGTAATGTGTGTATGACAATCTCGATGACAAATTCCCTCAAAATTAGGCGAGTCAATATCATATACAAAAAGCAAATATTTAGAATATTTAATTTCCATCATCCCCTCAAAATGACATGTGTAAGTCTATCATCTCAAGCTTGTCGGATAAGTAATCGAATCTCTCTCGTGTGAGTCTCTTTGTTAGTATGTATGTTAGTTGCTATATGGTCCCAATCTTCCTTATACTTATTATACCCAATTGAATTTTCTTTCGAATAAAGGGACAATCAGTTTCTATATGCTTAGTCAATTCATGAAATACTAGGTTGTCCACTATCACCCTTGATTGTCGTAGAGTTGAGGTGTTGCATTCGATTGTTCGATACTATTTCAATATCTATTGTAACCAAGAGCCCTCACTTACGGTTGTTGTCATTGCTCTGTATTATGTCTATGTTGTCGATTATGGCACCATTGTTTGCTTCTTCGACCGCCAAGAGCTCGGTTATTCTCCAAGCCGTATATAGTAGCATGTCATCGATCTATGTGTGAGGTGACATGCCCTCCAATTGGCATAACAATATACCGTCATATTTCTTGACAGAATGATCCTTCATCCCGAGGCTTTCTTTAGATATTGAATGACCCTCATTGTCGCCATTTTTCTATCGACATCTAGGTTGTCGACGTGTTGACTTAACACATTTACTGCAAAAGTAATATCCAATAAGATGATCTTCAAATCAAGTAATGGTCATACCAGTCGTCAGTAGCTCATATAGGTAATTGCAGCTCTTGAATATGAAATGATGGCTAGCTTCTACCAAATTAGAGTCCATTCTGTTAAATTTCTGTAGTCAAGTCAATTTATGTTGGGAGTGTACACAAATAAGATATATAAGAGAAGGAAACCATACCGTGAAAGACGAACAAGTCATTTACTATGATCTACATTTTATCTTATAAACAAATTTAATCCACATTTAAATTCCAATGTGAGACAATTCCTTCATATTCAACATACCTCTTCAAGTTTAACCACCTGACAAGTTAAACCAATTCAAATCGATGGATTATTAATTGATCAAGAATTAAACCGAACTAATATATATGATGTATAAGGGGAGGAGACCACACCGACTTGAATAAATCATTTACTATTATCTATATTTCATTTTATAAACCTAATTCAATCCACATCTAAATTCCAATGTGGGATAATTCATTCATATTCAATATACTCCAATCTCTGACAAATTGTCGAGCGCACACTTATGCTTACTCAAGGAAATGTCTTCCTTTGGGTGTGACAATTTGAAATCAAGTTTCTTCAATTTTGGAACTTTTTGAAATTCAAGCAAGAGAATTTTGAAATCAATTTGTTGGAATTGAATAAACTATAGAGATAAACTGCAGGCTTCCCTACCTAATATCCTGTTTTCAATATTATTTATTATATTTGTGATTAATGAATGATAGTTCTTCTACATAGTCTCATTATCTTCAGCGTAATCATTTGTGGATGGTGTGTCAACTGTGCAGAGAACTGTAGCAAAGTAGAACTGATGGTCCGAAGAGCCATTTATGGAGTCATGATCTGGTTATGGTGAGGCAAAGTGTTGTGCCTCCCAAATTGATCATACCAATTTTACTTTGTGAAACGAACTTATATGTACCTGTTTTCGTATGTAAGATTCAAGGTGTTATATCACATTTAAAGAACTTGTTTGGATGGAAGAGAAGAGAATTGGAATTTCTCTTATGGGATCGTGTGCGATGATGATGTGATCTCTACCTTTTGTAGTTGTGCAATGCTGAGTGTACAGTAGAAAAATGAAACTCCAAGTGTATTTGTATGTATTGGCAAAGTTGTAATTATCAATAGCAATCTATTTATTTGATATATGCTGCTAGCTTCTGTGTAGACAGAAATTACTAGCCGGGTAAGGGTTGATCAAAATCAAATCAGAAGTGGCTGGATTACTCAAAGCGATCAGAAGTCTTGCTTGAGAGGCAGCAAGCATGAAATCCCATCCCTTGATAACCATCACTACTTTACAATGGTGTTGGATATTCAGTCTGTTCAACACCCCCATGAATCGTACCAATTGAAGAAACATCACCAATCATATTTGAGGTGATGCTGGATGAGAATCTGTTATTAAATCATCATTGCAGCATTCCTTTTTTCCTGGGGATGCGGTGGAAACACTTACCATTACCGCACCAATGGTAAGGCGGCAGATGAAAGGGAAATAGGTGTTGGGACCGAAACCGTAGGGAGCATGATTTTGCCGGAGCTGGAGTTAATGCTGCTGCTGAAGGAGCTGTTGTCTGAGCATGTTTTGCCAGAGACATGGCCCCTCGGGTTTGCAGTTTCTGGAACCATTCTTCAAGCTTTCTATCTTCACTACGTTTCCTCAGGAGCATTTTCTGCTTTTTTGGCGGTTGATTTTGCGGTACCATGGCTTTTTAGTTTGAACGCCACCTGAATCTAGATTTTTTTCTGTTCTGCCATTGATGATTACTTTCTTTTTCCCTTTTCGCCCGAGTTATCTGTCAGCTTTCCCATTCTCCCCTGTTCACGCTTTATCAAAATCATGCAATACCACGTACTGTCAACTACCAATTCTCAAATACTTACAAATATAGCAGTAGCAGCAAATGTAAAATAAGAAAGAGCTACTTGTTCGTTAATTTTCTGCACACGAGTAGACTAGGACTAGGAGTGCGTATTCTTTACCACCTCTATTTCTTCAACAAATTTTGGTGTGGCCATGATTTGATCATTGCAGCTTTCCTGATAAAACCATGATAAATAAATCAGCAATGAGAAGCTTTGAAGCCTGAGAAAAGAGCAAATCATCTACCACTGAGTCAAGTGCAAGACCAAAGTTGCACAATGAGGAGATCAAAGTCGTCCCATATTCTTGTTGCTTCTTTCCAGAATTAACTTTTTCGAGCTCCCTGAAATTCATTACGGGTTTATGTTAATGAATGAACCTGCAAGAAGCTGCTTTGGTTATCAAAAGAATTACCTCCACAACTTTTCAACTTCTTCCTTCAACTGCATCTTGGATGCCATCATCTCAAGTTGACTGCAAACAAACAAGTGTTACTCCCAAATCCCAAAGATAAATGAAAAATAGAATACTTGACCACCTTCTTAGTTGGGAAATCTCATCCTTCAAAAGCTTCAGCTCTCTTGCACATATGGGATCCTGGTTAGGTGAATCACCAAGCTTCCAACCAGGGGGTGGAAACCAGTAAGGATCACTAACCCCTGCCTCTTTTCTTATGTTAACAAGATCAGCACTCTCCAGCCAATACTCCATTGCTCCATCAGGATTGTGCCGCCGCCTAAACCTCTCTTGGTCGCCGGGAGCTAGCTTTCCAGCCATATGCTTAAGAAGGTGATCCAATAGCCCCGTATCGCCTATCTTTTTCCTTGCTTCTGCTCTCAGTTGAGGCCGCAAAATTGGTTTCTCTGCTCTCGCCCCCTTGACTCTCATTACCTCCAAAAGGTTCTTCTCAGCAAGCTTATACCTGATGGCATTAATATATACCGAGTTTCAGCGTTTAATGCTTCCTTCAATAATTCTCACAGATACACAAGGCGGTTACCTTTCAGCAGACCAGCGGCCTTTAGGATCTCTTGGAATAAGTGTATCCTTGGATCGGGTCCTACTCTTATGTTTTTTCGGCTTCGACTTTGGCTTTGGATTTTTGAACTCGCGCTTTTCTTCCTTGGGTTTCTTGAGGGCGAGGTTTCTGAATGAGTACCTCTTTCTTTTCAGATTCCCGTTAGCCTCCATAACTTCTTCGCCATCTGGGTGTTCTTCACTTTCAGAACCACTGTTATCTCCCTCTTCTTCTTGGACTTCGTCTTCAGCACAATCTACTTCTTCCTGGGCTTCATCTTCACAATCCTCTTTTCCATCAACCGGTGTCACATTTTTTTCTTCTTTTTCAGAACCTGCACTTGTCGATGAGTTCTGTGCGTTTCCGTTACTACATTCATTTTCCATATGCCTTCCTAAATGTTTCACTTGCCTTCTGACTCCCCAGTTAACCATCCCTAATTCTTTCAATACGGACAAACAGATTCCTTTCTTCTCTTCAACGTCACGCACTTCCCCAAATGGAGAGTCAACCAACCAGAAGGATATTGAACTTTTCTCTTCAGAGAAAACCTGGGATGGAACTAAATTGAAAAGAACTTTGGCAGCCAATCCAGAACTCATCACGAACTTCTCATCCAAGGTCGGATGTGTCTCCCTTTTGCTGTAGTTGAAAAATGCTTTCAACGACGCCATGCTCGGGAACCTTATAGCAACATTGACATCTGTCTTCTCGCAAACCTATGATATAATCCACAAGTAAAAATTTGTTAAGCGAGACATATAAACTTATCAACATATTCTCCCTCACCATGGCAACTCGGATTGACCTCAGCTGAGGAGGGCTTATTGGAGGAAGATGAAGGTGATCAATCTCGTAAAGAAAACCCTGCCTGACATGATTTTCCATCGGGGCAGCGATTTCATCCATTGGCTCTGAATCCCACAGCAACATAATTTATTTTAAAAAACCGGGGTATAAATAGAGAAAAGGACGCAGGATGGCTACCTGATGAAGGCGGTTGATCCAAAATCGGCAATTGTGCAGCCGTGGTGCCATAATTTTGTTTCTCCTCATCCATTACCTGCAATACAATGAAGCAAATAATCAGTATGTGTACCATCCCAATACATAGAGCGCGCGCGTGCATGCAACAAGGCCTCAAATTCACTCTCCAAAAAGGCTATGCGTGCGATGTAAACTGTGATTAGGGATTTCAATCATGCCCCCGCCGGCATCATGATGAAAAATCCATGCGTTCATCACAACCGCGAGAGGAAGTTCAGTGACCACTGAAATAACAGATAGGGGAGAGAGAAAAAAACCATGGCAACGGCAGAAGGACTGGGAATAGAGGCAAGAGGAAGGGCTCCCTTTAAGCGCTTCCGGCTGTATGTCTCCATCGCCTTGAGAATCTGAGACGATGAAATTCCGATTACTTTTAGGGCTTCTACTTCGTTAAATTATGAAAAACAGTGTAGACGGATGTTTTAGGGTTTTAAATACGGTGCCCAGAACATCCACCCGATATAAGGTTTGACAAATTACTCACTCTCAATTGAAATTGTTTGGCAATTTTAATATTTAAAATATTTTTGTCTATTGGTTGAGTTGGTAAGTAATTTTTTAAGGCCCAATTAGAAGCCCAGTATTTGAGTCAAGTCTAATGTAAGTAGTACGCATTCAAATTTTATTTACTGCTGACTTCTCAAGTAATATTTGACAATCCAATTAGAAATATAATTATGGTGAATTTATAAATATATTTAATAAAATTATGTTATAATGATCAATATTTATATAAAAATATTAATATTAATATATATTTATATATATATATAATATAATAATTAATAATAATAAAATAATCATTTATTAAATCGAGATGATACTACAATTGAGTTTAATAGTGATAATGAAATCATGATTTGTATAATAAACATACTACAATTTAGCTATTATTTTATATTCATTCAAAAATCACAATTGAAAGATATCTCCTAACAACTATTCTAATCATTCTAACAATAGGAGTGATCATTGATATTGGAACACATTCCTCTCACTTGATCCTGCTACACGCTGATAACAAAAAATTGATATCTTGAGAAATTTACACGCTATTGTGAAAGTGAAACCAAATTCCCTAAGTTGGGAGAGAAGAGACACTATAAAGTATAAAGTATAAAGTATAATCAGGCGTTTAAATACGTTATATTCATCTACTTTTACATTAATGAAAAACAAATACATGATACTGGATTTACTTATATTCTGAATTACTGGGCCTTGTAAATTGAAATAGTGAGTTGTGAAAATAAATATTATTTTTCAAGAGTCAACATTTGGCTCTTTTCGTTCCGAAAGCCCTTAAGAAAACGCCACACCGCATCATTCATTATTTGTTGCTTATTCTTCAGGGAAATGTCTCTGCAGATTTGAGGGATAGGTGCGGTAGCTGATCGTAATGGAGATACAGGAGGAAGAGGGCTTTATAAGACAACATTTCCACCAAACTCCACGATTTGATCTTGGCGATGGGTCCTTCCTAACCTCTAAATTATTTTTGGGCCATGTCGGTGAAGTGATTCTCTCCAGTAACGGATATGGGATCTCTTGGAATTTGGTGGATGCGGTACCTAACGTGAGTTATTCTTGCTTCTTGCCTGAAAATCATGTCTTTAAGTTTCAGTGTTACTGTATCTACCGCTTTAGTTTTGCTTGTGCTTTTGGACTTCTGTTTGTTCATTTAGCGACCTATTTTCCTATCATGACGGACACATGATGACTCTGGGGAATTTATGTGATTTCCCCTTTGGAAGGGAATACAGGCAGTGTTTCTGTAAGGACGCCTCTTTTGCGGCCGTAGGTATATTACCCTCCATTCGGAAAAGAGCCTAATTGCAAGGAATTCTATAAGGATTTTTCTTTGATTCCTTTTATGTTATTGATAACTAGTTATTAGGCATTTGCGTTTTTCTACTTCTGTCTAGACTTTTAGTCGCGTGTTTTGAATTCTTATTACTCTGTCCTTTAAAACAAAGATTAAATAGGCTTAAGAAATAGGATTGGTTTCTGTTTTTAACGAAGACTGTAGTAGTCAGTTTACCGTGTGTGAGATGGCCTTTCAGAAAGATTTACGTTGTTAATTCATAAATAATGTGAACTATCTTGTTTTGGAATGAAGTTTGTGTCAGGTAAGGAGCAGGCCGTGATATTTTCAGACATTTATGCTGTTGACCTCATTCATGGAAGCTTGATAACCAGTCCGTCTGGTGCTTCTAACACTGGAGGATCACTTTTGCACCATTTTTCTGAGGTAGGGCGATGCAATACTTTTTGTCCTTCAACACGTATTGCACAGATTAACTTTCTTGTTTCAACAGATGCACTGGTTCCGAGTGCATGTTGTCCAAAAATCAAAGACCCAGTCATCGCTTTGGAGGGCATCAGTTTATACTTTTGGCAACATGAGTATAGACATATGTAACAGCTGGGTTGACCTGATAAAAACTAAACTGGACTTAGAAGGGACAAGACCTAAGAATCTTCTAGTATGTTCATTGTGCTGTTGAAGCCTTCCAGTAGGCAATTTATTTTTTCAACAGCTCAACGTGATAATCTGATACGAGGTTAACCTATTTTTAAATTTTTTCTGCTTTCCTGCTAAAATTGTGTTGGTTAGGTTTTTGTGCACCCAAGGAGTGGGAAAAGGCATGGATGCAAGATATGGGAAACAGTAGCCCCATTGTTTCTCCAGGCCAGATTGAAAACTAAGGTAAATTTATCTGTTCTAAATGCCTTATAAGAAATTATGCTATTGAAGTTTTCATATTTGTTAATCTTGTATTCATTCATTTCGGTGATCAGTGTTGCAATGTATTATTGGAGTCTTTACATGTATCCCTGAAATTCTCTCCCTTTTCCTTGTCTTATACTTCCCCTGCAGGTCATTGTGACAGAGAGGGCTGGCCATGCACGTGATGTGCTGGCCTCAATGTCAAATAGTGATCTTCGTTTATATGATGGTTGCATAGCCGTTGTAAGAAAATGATATTTGTCCTTTTTATATACTTATTTATGTTTTTTTGTTTTAAAAAAATAAACATGGACTTAATTAGACTTCATTTTTGTTGTTTGTGGTTACTGTGAGGTCTAATTCTTCAGATCTGTTTTTGTTTCCTTCTCCTGTCGTCATATCTATTTTCTCATTTTTTGTTAGGGCGGTGATGGATTTTTCAATGAAATTCTTAATGGTGTTCTATTTTCGAGACATAAGGGTCCATATCCACCATTTCCGGGGGAAACTATGCATTCAAACAATGATTCACTTCCTGATATGGAGACTATTGTTTTAGAGCCCCGTGATTACAGTGGAGGCATGTCATCAATTCTATCCAGCTCAGGAAATGATGGACCTCAACCTTCTCATAATGGTAATGTACTTTGTGAGTGAGCATGTGATTTTTGCATTTCACTAGTTTTCCTCTGCAGTATTCATTTGCATTGCGGTATCACTATGCTTTTCTGTGTTTTATGCAGAAAAAGATGTGGAGTTCCATTTCCCGAATGATAAATTTAGTTTTGGAATTATCCCAGCTGGATCTACGGATGCTATCGTTATGTGGTATTGTCTGCTTCAAAATCCCCTCGGACTTGCCATATTACAGAATGTAGTGTCATTAGTTGGTTTACTCTTGCAGTACCTCAGGGGTTCGAGATCCTGTTACATCTGCATTGCACATTATTCTTGGAAAATGTGTAAATCTTGACATTGCTCAGCTTGTCAGATGGAAGAAGACATGCACGTCCAACAAAGAAACTTGTGTTCGCTATGCTGCATCATTCGCTGGGTATTTCACTCATATAATCATGATTTTTCTATTAAATTCCTTTTTCTGGAGACCAACTGAAATGAGCCAGCCAATCATTTCCATGATTTAAAGTCTAATTCTAGGTCACCGTGAACTTGTTTAACAAATTAGGTATGGATTTTATGGCGATGTTATTACAGAGAGCGAGAAATATCGCTGGATGGGACCTAAGCGTTACGATTTAGCTGGGACAAAGGTTTTCTTGAAACACAGGTAAGATTTCAATTCTGTCCCTTGATTTGCGGCTACAATAGCTACGTAACATATTGAGATGCATGCTGTGATGCTGACCTTCCTTCACTGTTAAACCCTTTCAACGTCAGATCATATGAGGCAGAAGTGGGCTATCTTAAAGTCGAATCAGAAAAAAATGGCGAAGCAATTCCTCGAGTTGTCCCGGGAACGTCATCTTTCATTCCAAAGAAACGTGTCCATGCTAACTGCCGGGTAAACTGTGAAGTATGCTGCAGTATAAACTCAAATGGAACAAGAGTTGGATCAAACAAGATCCCAGGAGGAATGAAATGGTCAACCTCTAAAGGATGCTTCATCAGCATTGGAGCTGCTATCATTTCTTGCCGGAATGACAAGGCTCCTGATGGTCTTGTTGCTGATGCTCATCTTTCCGATGGCTTTCTTCACCTCGTGCTGATCAGAGACTGTCCACGTCCTTCCTATCTTATGTAACCAGAAGCTAAGCCTTTGCAGTCACCATAAAAATGAATGAAGGGTTACTCTGTTACTCACGAATTTTGTGCGCAGGCATCTGATTCAGATTGCACGAAGAGGTGGCGACCCTCTTGACTTCCAGTTTGTTGAGCATCATAAAGTAAGTTTTTTCGTCCGTATACTCCTATTCCTATACCATCCTAGTAACGCACGGATATGCTATTTCAGACTCCGATATTTACATTCAAGTCTTGTGGGAAGGAAGGAGTGTGGAATGTGGATGGTGAGAGTTTTCCAGCGCATCTGCTCTCGGCGCAGGTGTTCCGTGGCCTCATTAAATTGTATGGGACGGGCCTCGACCTCGATTCGTAGCAGTATTTATGACCTCAACTTGGGGTTATATTCCTTTATGGTATGGGTCTTCAGAGCTGCACTATTATTTTATCTACCACCATCACCAATAGAAACAAGAGATGAAATCATGAAATGACGATGATGCTTTAATAAAAATATTGGTAATTTTTAAACTAATTGAGCGTAGACGGGAGTGGGTCTAGTCTATGATGTTTCGGTGCACCGACGCGGATATGTTGACGCATCGATGTGAATATGTCGATGTGGTAATAATAGATATGTTGGGTTTTTGACCCGTCTAAAATATAAATATAAATAATATACATATATATTTGTTTTTTATTATATATAATAAATTATAATAAAAAAATCTTAAATAGGATACCAAAATTTTACAATAATTTTTTTTATATTCTATATAAAAAGAGATATTTTATATATTAAATAAAAGATAAAAATAATAAATAGAATTTAAAATTGAGATAATTATAAATTTTAAAAATATGAAAATGGATTAGAAATAAATAATTTAATATGTAATGCTTAACAAACAAATATAATTAAAATGTTTTTTTGTAAAATTTATTAATTAAAAATATTTATTTAATTAAGGTTATGCTATTTAATTAGAAACAAGTTATGCTATTGATTCTATACCTTAAGGTTCACAATTCAAAATTATATCAAAATAATTTATAAGATAATATAAAACAAAATCAAATATGTGATATTAAAGAAATTTTTTAAAAATAATAATAAAAATATATTTTATGAAATATTTTTTTAATATTTAAACGCGACGAGTGTGTCGTATTCATGTCGGTACATCGGGCTGTACGACACACTCTCCTGCGCGTCTGGACATCACAGGGTCTAGTTGAAAGAAAAAAGTCGACTGCATACACATACATCGGGGTTGCAATATTTGGAGTTTTTTGAAACAAGTCCTCCTTTTGGGATTTCGAGTCCAACTGAACAAATACAAAACAAAAGTTCTGGCATTCTTCAACAAATAGCTACTAGTTTGGGGTGCACACTGCACAGTATAAAAATAGACAATCTTTCTGATGGCGTGCTTCATCCAACTTTTCTAAACATATATCCCACGTCAGAATTCCCTTCAAACAAGGATTCTTTGTCTATGTATCTCCAAGTTGAACTGAACTTGTGTTCTTGCCACTGTGGACTACCAAAACCTCTGACATGATCATCCAAGAAGTTTCAGTATAATCAAGATGGCTAAGCCTGATCTTCACTCTATAATTTCTTCTAGTTTGGCAAGAATATGGTTGATGTCAGGGCGAAGTAGATGGGATGGGGAGCAACAAGCCATTGCTAGCTGGAAATATCGGAAGATTCTATCTTGAGTAGCTACCTTCTTATGGTCACTCAATCCAATAAGAATATCAGGATGATACAAATCCGTAATTCGGTCATCAAGCACCAAACTTCTCAGAGAGTTTGGCAAGTAAACATCTTTATCTGGAGTTAGGCCTTTGTGGATCGGCTCCTTCCCTGTCAGTAGTTCAAGAAACATCAGGCCTAAGCTGTAGATATCACCTTCTTTAGACGCATCTTTCATTTTGAGTAATTCAGGGGCTCTGTATCCCTGAGAAGTTAACACTTCAAGCATTTGCTGCCCTGCTGTTGGATTCAGCAGAAGATACAACCCAAAATCTGAGACATAGGGATGGTAATCAGAATCCAATATCACGTTCTTCAACTTGAGATTGCCATGAACTATAGGCTTAGGAAAGGCCGTATGAAGATGGTGAATCCCCCGAGCAATGCCAATGGAAATCCCACAAATAACATGCCATTTTCTAGCTTCTCGATTTCCACCTATTCGTTTAACAAGTGAATTAGATAAACAAACTTATAGTAGCAAAAGTAATCTGCACAGTCCCCCTTTTTCAGATTAGGTGCATCGAACAGTGAACAAAAACAAAGCTTTTTCGAACAAGACACATTTATGGAAAAAGAAAAATCAATCAGAAGAAGACAAAAAATAGTCAGTCATCATTTCACAATTGAAAACAACTTCGTCAAAGAAAGACAAACCCACTGTCCGATTCCATCAAGGTTCTACCAAATCATTACGATTGTTTGCGAGATCCAATACTAGGATTCCCCAGGCTTATTAAGCTAAGAGGAGGGCTTTTTACCTCTTATAAACTGAGCCAAATTTCCAACTGTATAGAAAGGATGAACCATAAGCTTTTCCCCTCTGATGCCTGCATAAAATGCACTTAAAGGAACCAAATTTGGGTGCTTTGCAAGCCCTATAATCTCTATAATAGGCAACACCTCGTTCATACTCAATGTACAAGTCGGCCTCAAGAATCTAAGCAAAGTAAGAGAATCTGAATGAAGCAAACAAGCTCTGTATAATGTTCCGAAGCTAGATTTTCCAATAACTTCACCAGGGGCATCAAGAATTTCTTCAGCACTGAGATCTTCAGCACCCTGAAACTTGATCAGTTCTCCAGAATTTACTAACCCATCTTCTCCTTTGCACTCAAAGTCCACCTCGACGTCTCTAGGTTTTTTTCTTCTCAAACAATATATAATGAAAGATAGACTGCACAGACATAAAAAGGAGCTCAAAACTGCGATAAGGATGAGTTTATGTTCGCGCTCCATCTTTCTTAAGGGTGAAGATCCCAGGGGGTGCTTGATGCAAAAAAAATTGCAGCTTTGCCGGTTTTGGTCAAAACTGAGGAAACTCGAAATCCAAAAAGGGGTAGTGGAGTGCGAATTCAAATCATAAAGTAAAAAAGGAATAATGGCAAAAAATAGATGTCAACGGGATCTTCAGAAGTGAATGAACCCCAATCACAAATCACCCACCGGAAGAGCTTTCTACAGCTCGGAAGAAGGGACTCTCTTCTCTTCAAGTGCAGACAAATCTCAAGGGCGTGGCTGTGGTTGTGTCCGTTTCTGTATGGGAGAACGGGCCAGAATAGACAGTGGGGGTTAAAGAAGAAGGGATGACTAGCTGTTGGATCCATGTGACGCGAAAGTGATCTTCTCTGATCACCAGAAATTAATATTCGGGCCCCCACCCCAGAAAGCCTATGCATTGAGGAAATTTCTCCTTAGTATTCCCTTTCCCACTCGGTTTCATCAATTTTATACTCTACAACCTCCATTTGAGGCAGTAATGTAGTTCGTGCCTTGCTCATTTTTCATACAAACCCAGATTTTCCCATTCTTCAATTTTTATTGAACTGTACTAAATTTTGACTAATTTACATTTTTCAGTTTTTTGACGATAAGTAGGATTATTAGTGAGTGAGAATAACATTCTCATTCATATAATGTAATTCATGAACGAATATATTGTTAAATATTTAAACAAATTATTTATTATAGTATTTATTCTCTTTTATAAACCAATTCAAATTTCATCACAAATATAATGTAAGATAATTTTATATTTTAACACATGGATAGGTGAGATCGGATAAGACCAGTCCGGATGAAATAGCCAGCTCCAACCTAAAAATACCGATTCAAGACATACCCTTCGTATTAGAGTTGATCTTTTGTAACATAACTTTATAATTAGATCTAAAGTTAATTTCAATATTAGTAAGACCTAAACCTTAAGTCATACGATGGTCTTATATCAATCTTCACTTTACGGGCTTCGGATAAAAAATAAGTATAAATCCCTTAAAAATAAATTTAATAATTTGTAATGTATGAATTTATCAAATATCTATTATTTTTAATTCAAATCTAATTGTACATAAACTATTTCTAAATATTTTTACATTTCATATTTTAAATTTTCTTATTTTATTAAACCATCATTCAAGGAATATTTTTAGTTATGGATAACTTTTATACTAAGATTTTGAATAAACTAATAATAAAAACAAAATTATCATCCAATGGCTATTAAACTATCATTTAATAGTATTTTATAATTTTTATAATTTTTTTATGTAGTAAAATATTATTATTTTTATTTATACAAAAGTATTAGGCTAAGGACCGGTTCAAAACTGAACCTAAGACATGATCTTTCGTCTCATGTTAATCTCTCTTAAAAAGACCTAAAGATCGCACAAATAGAATTTATATATAAAATTAAGATTATAGTTCAATCATTTATAAATCTCAAAAACTGAAAAAAACCAACCCGAACCGTGTAGGCTAGTCTTTGCCCACCTATTTACACATCTCTTGAAGTTCAAATATATAAATTTGGACTTACGAATTAAAATTAAACGAACTTTTCCAGTATTGATAATTAGAATTTTGACCGAACCAACTCCAATATGATATTAAAATTATAAAGTCTTATTGAAATTATGATGGAAGTATGCATGAATATAATATATAAGGAGAGAAAACTAACACAAATACTTGAATACATCATTTAGTATGCTATATATTCCATTTTATAAACTAATCTAAATTTATCACAAATCTAATATGGGATAATTTGATATTTCAACCATTACACTTTATGATTGTCTAGTAAGGTCAAATTTTTATCCTAAAACACTTGGATATGAATTTCATTTATATTTCTGTGGGATAAAATTGATCTTCAATCCTTGTAATTCTTATTTAAGGGTTGATTCAGTCATCTATGGGCTTAACATACTTTATAGATTCTATTGAGCGGGCCCCCGAACGATGGCCCAAAGCCTTCAATAGCCCTAGATATAGATAATAGATGCTGAGCATGTTTTATATCGACAAGGGGCAGAAAACCTAATCGTCACACTTGCAACTACAATTCACAGCCCGCCCGTCATCAGAAGAAGAGGCCTTAAAAATGGCGAAATCAATGAGATCGAAGAGGGAGAAGAGGTTGCGAGCGATAAGGAGAGAGTTGGTGGAGCCGATTTATGAGAAGAAAGATGCCGCCAAGCTCGCTGCGCTGGAGGCTGCCCTCGCCGCTCCCAAGTTGCCAACCAAAACTGTCGTCTCATCCTCCGCCATGGATATTCCCACTTCCGCTCACGAGACATCTACCTCTGTTCCTGCCTATATGGGTATTGTGTATTTTTCTCTGCCTTGCTTTTTTTCGTGTGATTTATCTGCATTTGCTTGTCGAGTTAATTCATAATTTTACTTGGCCTTCTCCTGATATACTTAAATCAACGTGATCACTGTGTGAAGCATAGGACAATGCAACCATTAATTGTACTATTGTTCGGTTGTTCCCTCGTGCAGATGTTGATACGGGTAGCATCAGCCATTGCAAGAAAATTGCGCTGAAGCCTCGGAGTAAGAAGCTGAAAATCAAGATGGGGAAGCGCAAGGGCAAGGGCAATGGCAAAGGGAAGATCAGAAGAAAGCGTGTATGAAGAATGAAATCATGCTTCTCTTTTGGAAATGTTCTTGTTTTTATGAAGCTTTTTTTAAATGAAGATTCGCGCATCGTGAGTTATATGTTTTTGTTGAAAACACTGTCAAAATAAGTTCTAATTAATTAGATTTATAAAATGGTGGAATGCTAGTATATATTGATTTCATCAAGTTTTTTAAATGTATAATTTCTTATCTTTAATCATGTTCCACGCTCTTTTGTCAAACCTTATTTTTAGACTTGAGGTAGATGGTTGGAATTTATTGTATATTAGTTATAAAAGTAAGATTGATTAAGTTTATAAAGATGTGTAATATCATCATATAATGGTTTGATCAAATTTTTTAAATATGTGGTTTTTTGTCCTTAGTCTTGTTCGTTCATGCCCCCTATCGTTATTTTGATCCGTCTTTATAATTCCAATATAATATCAAGGCTGGTTCGATTCGTTTCAATTCGCAAGTTCAAATCTTATGATTAGACTTGAGAGCAGTGTTGGAATTTGCCCTATATTGGATATACAAGTAAGATTGATTAAGTATATAAAAATGTAAAATATTTGTATTTGTTGATTGTTCCATTCGGATTTACCTTTGTTTTAAAGATCACTTCACTCCGATCACTTCTTTGTTGGTAGGTTTTTTGACTAGATTCCAAGTTTGATTTTTCTCAATGGATTGTATTTCCTAATCCATGGCAGCCTTCCAATGTTCATGCTCCTTAGTTTCTGCAAATGTCTTAGGATTATGCATAGTAATACAAGTATCAACAATTAAATCAGACATTTGTTCGGTATTTTCATAAATATGAGATAGACTCCTTAACTTTATATGTCATTTATTTTCAGATTCATCACTATACTCACCAGAGGTTTCTACCTCATTTTCACAATTTTCACCTTCTTCGGTATCAACATTTGGCTCAACATTTTCTGTCTTAGTTTCTGCCTCGTTTTCAGAATTTTCATGTTCTTCAGTATCAACAGTTGGCTCATCAGTTTCTGACTCCGGTTGTCCTTGCATGATTTCTTTGTGTTCAGTTTCTCCAGAGGTTGTCAATGTTCCTTGATCCTGAGTTGAGGTGTAGGACCAGTATTTCCAATAGAACTTTCTTCCAGATAGTCACCTCCCATTTTTATCACTTCAGTTTCTGCATTCTTTTCGGTTTCCTTTCCTGCAATGGAGTAAAAATGACTTTTAATAATATTATAGGACCAGTTACACTCTTTATCTTCTTCAAACACCACATCTTTACTAATACATATTTGTTTGGTGTCTGGAAACATAATACGATATCTTTTTATTCCATTGCAGTACCCAAGAAATACACTAGATTTTGTTTTCTCTTTAAGTTTAGTTCTCTTGGCTTTTGGGATATGTACATGACATATACTAAGTGTTTTATTGATGGTTTTTCTTCATTCCATATTTCAAATGCAGTCTTTCCTCTTAATACTCGAGATGGGAGTGAATTTAGCAAGTAATTTGCAGTAGCTGCTGCTTCTGCCCAACATTAAGTGGGAAAATTTTTTCAAATATCAAACACCTCACCATTTCGATATTTATCCTATTTTCCATTTCACTTACCCCGTTTTGTTAATGTGTATACATGGTAGTGCATTGATGAACAATTCCCTCATCAGTACAAAAAGTTTCAAGGGCTTTTGAAATAAACTCATCTCTATTATCAGATCTTAGTTTCTTCATCTTCCTATCAGATTGTTTTCAACTATACTATTATATGATTTGAACACAGAAAGAGTTTCATATTTATTTTTCAGAAAATATATTCAAGAGAATCTGCTATAATCATCGATAAACATAATAAAATACTTGTTGCCACCCCAAGATTCATCTTTAAATAGACCACACAGATCAGTATGTATTAGATCCAATTTACCATTGGATTTAGTGAGACTTATAGGAAATGGTTTTCTGGACTGTTTTCCTTTTTGACAAACGGAACATGAAGAATTTAATAAATAAAAATCAGGAAAATCTAAAACCATACATGTTTTTTTCATCAGCTTTAGATTCCTCACTCCATAATGCCCAGTCTTTTATGCCATAGTTGAGTGTCTGTATTCATGCTAAAACTCACTTCTTGTTCCAGGGATTTGATGGAGAATAAATTATTTTGCTGCATTTCAATGACAATGCCTGATGTTCTTAGGATTTTCAATTTTGCAGATCATATCATTGAATTGTAGCTTGAATTTGCTCTGAAGTAACTACCCAATGTTGAGAAGATTTTGTTTGAGGGTTGGAACATATTGTTGGGCTAAGTAAGAATATAGACTAATACTCTTACTTTTCTTTCGTAGGCCCATAATCAACTTGGACTTTGATGACAAATTGTGAGGTGGGCTATACCCAAAGCCAATACTGGAATAAAGAAGGGAGTTACAACTGCTCGTGGCAGTTGTTCCACTTGAACATAAAAGGAGGACATGTTCGTGAAGCATGAGTTTTTTTTGATACAACTGAGAGAGGATTACAAGAGAGATCACATGCGATATCAAGAGACGAAAAAGAGAATACTCAAACCTGATATCTCAGGAGATTGCGTGGTGGTTCGTGACTTGAGCAGAATACCAGGATGTTTCATCTGCAAAACAAGAAGCTGATCTGCTTGCCTGCATCTGTCGCTCTGGTTGATGCTTTTTTGTATTGATTAGAACCTGAAACACTCTTGAAGTAGTAAATTGGATCATATTTGATCCCGAGGTTTTTCTCCTGGTTTTACTCCGGTTTCCTCGTAAATTCTTGGTGTCAAATTCATTCATAGCATACAACAGAAACGGCAATAAGAAATTCATCACAGGCTATCAGACTTACATGGTGGATTAAGGAAGGAATTCCAACAAGTGGTGGCCCATGCAGGTCCAAGAACCTGCAGATAACAAGCCGAGAATAGAGGAATTATCTAAGGAGGAGGTTTCAAAGGATATCACATTGGAAACAAAAAACAACGCCATAGAAGAATTGCAGAAACGTATGGCTGGGGAACCTTATTCTATGATAAAATTGATCTCAAAGAATTATACGGAATGAAAGAACAGAATGCAAAACCAACTATATTGTCGATTCCTTTATGAACCTGTCAAATTCGGAGACAAAAGGCCAGACAAATACAAGCAAGAAGAATAGGAACTATCAATCCATTGGATTTGTAAGACAATGGATTGATAGTGCGAATTATCACCATGTGGCGAAAGAAATTGATGCAAAAATAATGTGGGAGAAATTGGAATGCATCTTTGAACCTAAATCCACTCAATCCCAAGGGTTCTTGTTTAAAAGATTGATGAGATTGAGATACAAAGAAGGCACACCGATGACTAATTATCTTGGAACATTCCAAGAGGTGGTAAATAAACTGGCAGAGGCGGATTGTGCCCTAGAGGACAATTCTAGCTCATATGTTTAATAGGGACCTTACCTGACTCATGGGAGGCTACAGTCATATCACTGAATACTCTAGCTCCAAAAGGAGGTCCAAAATTAGAGGTTGTAAAGGAATATCTAATAAATGAAGGCCCAAGAAGAGAGGAAATGACTGTGACATTCGTTAAAGAGACCTTGGTTGCTGTAAACTGTGGGCATCAGGGAAAATATCAGAATTCCAGCAAGAAAAATAACAGTAAAGGAAAGACAAATGATCAAGAAAAACCATCCGATAACAACCACACCAACGAATTTCAGAAAGAAACAAGAAGTTGCAACTAGTGTGGGAAAGTTGGTCATTTGAAGGAGTGTTGGTTTTGGAAGAGAGTAAAAGAATCTGAAGTCACCGCTGCTACAAACCAAGAAGAGATTCTAGTTCTTGCCTCCACACAAGAAGAAAAGTGGAAAGGAAATGAACAACAAATGGTGTGGGTGATAAACTCAGAAGCTTCTTATCATGCTACACCTGAAAAGAATTGTTTCACTTCCTATCTTCCCGGTAATCTAGGCACTGTAAGAATGGGTAACAAGAGTTGTGCTCTAGTGAAAGAAGTGGGAACCGTTGAAGTGTTGACAGAAATGGGACACAAACTGGTACTTAATGATGTAAGATATATCCCTGATCTAAGACTGAATCTTCTATCAGCTCCTGCACTAGACAAAGAGGGATTTGCAAGCCTAGCCTACAATCGATGCTGGAAACTATTAAAAGAAGGATCAGTTATTGCTAAGGGAGACCTATCAGACATCTTATACAGAACAGTTCTCAAGCCACTACATGGACACATTAATGCAGTGGGAAATAATGACATGTTTCAGCTATGGCACAACAGGTTAGGACATATCTCAGAGGCCGGACTCTCAAAGTTGCGTGAGGATGGTCTGGTGAACTTGAAAGGAGGAAAGCTAGAGAAGATATGTGAAGTGTGCATTATGACCAAGCAAGCAAAGAAACCATTCAACAACACACTGAAGATTAAAAGTGAACCACTTGATCTAATCTTTAGTGATGGGTGCTCTCTAGATGTTATGTCAAAAGGAGGAAAGAAGTACTTTATATCCTTTATTGATGATGTAACCAGAAAAGTGTGGACTTATCCTATCTCATCCAAGGATCAAGCTTTCACAAAATTCAGACAACGGTTAGCTACAGTGGAAAGGGAGAAAGGGAAGAAATTGAAAATTCTTAGAATTGATAACGGAGGAGAGTTTACTTCTAATGAATTTGATTTATTTTGCAGGTCTACTGGTATAAGACATGAGAGAACTTGTAACGACCCTAATTTGGGCCTAGTTGTTTTGTTAAAACATGATAATTAAAACGGAAACATTCGAATGCAAATTTAAACATAGTTCGAAACATGAAAGTACGACAACATAATTNGTTTTTGGGCCTCCTCACCCCTATTTATAGACATCCTAACTTTTCTAATTCACACTTTGACCCCTCCTTCTTTTGCTTTTGACCCCTCTTTTATCTTTTTCTTTACTTTTCTATTTTTCGTTCCCTTTTACGTTCTTTCGTTCCCGTATCTCTCATTATCTCTCGTCTAGACTTTACCGCTACATTCCCTACTTTTTGTTTCGTCGTACCTTTTTTCTCGGCTATTACATCCTTCCCCACTCATTTTGAGTTTCGTCCCGAAACTCGTGCGTACCAATCTTTCATTAACTCCGGTGCTCTCTGTCTAATTTCTTGTTCCGTTTCCCATGTAGCTTCCCTCTCCCCTTGATTGGACCATTGTACTTTCACCATGGGGATTTGTTTGTTTCTGAGCCTTCTTTCCTCTCTGCCTAGGATCTTTACTGTGACTTCCTCGTACGTTAGTTCCGGGGTTATCTCAATGGGTTCCCCCACACATTCTTGGATCCCTTCAGTCACCCTCCTTCTCAGTTGGGATACATAGAACACGTTGTGTATCCCTCCCATTTCCTCCGGGAGCTTCAGCTGATATGCTAGGTTTCCGATCCTTCGTTCCACCTCATATGGTCCGATATACCGGGGGCTCAGCTTCCCTGTCCTTGTGGTCCTTAGCACCCCCTTCATAGGTGATACCTTTAGTTATGCGTGATCCCCAACTTTTAGCTCTAAAGGTCTCCTTCTTGTGTCTGCCCAACTTTTGTATCGGTCTTGTGCCGCCTTAATGTTCCTTCGTACCACGGCTACCTTTTCAATGGTGACTTCTACTAATTCTGTCCCCGTGGTCGTTCTCTCCCACCTCATCCCAACATAGCAGTGTACGACACTTCCTCCCGTACAACGCCTCATATGGCGCCATACCAATGCTGCTCTGAAAGCTGTTATTGTGCGCAAACTCCACTAGCGGTAGGAAATCCTCCCAACCGCCCTTAAATTCCAATACACATGCTCGTAACATATCCTCCATAATCTGGTTGTTTCTCTCTGTCTGACCATCAATCTGTGGATGATAGGTTGTGCTCATGCATAACTGAGTTCCGAGCGATTTATGTAAACTCTGCCAAAATCTAGACGTGAATCTCGGGTCCCTGTCTGACACGAAATTTACTGGAACTCCATGTAATCTGACTATGTTATCCACATATATTTTGGCTAGCCTGTCCACTCCGTACGTTGTCTTGACTGCTAAAAAGTGAGCCGCCTTCGTAAGACGGTCCACCACTACCCATGTTGCGTCCTTCTTCCGTGGGCTCCTGGGTAGTCCTACCACAAAGTCCATGCCGATGCTATCCCATTTCCATTCTGGAATTTCTAAGGGTTGTAGTTCGCCCCCCGGGCGTTGGTGTTCGGCCTTAACTCTTTGGCAGTTTTCGCATTTGGCCACAAAGTTGGCAATCTCGTTTTTCATTCCATTCCACCACCAGTGTGTCTTTAAGTCTCGATACATCATATTACTTCTTGGGTGAACTGAGAATGATGAACTGTGTGCTTCCGTCATAATCTTCTTTCTTAACTCTAACCTGTTTGGTACCCATATACGTTCATTCATTCGGATTAGCCCGTCGCTTCCTTTGCTTATTTCGCATTTATCGGTTCTGTCCCCCCCTTTTTGCGTCACAGGTTTCTCAGGGTCCGATATCTATGCTTCTAGTACCTCCTCCAGTATCCCCGGCTTCGCGGTAATCGTCCCTAACATGACTGTGGTCGATTCTACCATTTCCAGTTGCAGGCTCTCCATTTCCCTAATCAACGTGTTGGCTAGCGCGCCATGAGTCTTTCTGCTCAATGCATCGGCTACCTGGTTTGCCTTTCCGGGGTGATATTGGATGTCCAGATCATAATCTTTTATCAGTTCCAACCATCTCCGTTGTCTCATATTAAGTTCCTTCTGGGTGAATAGGTACTTCAAACTCTTGTGGTCGTTGAAAATCTTGCATTTCACCCCGTACAAGTAATGTCTCCAAATCTTGAGTGCGAATACTACCGCGGCCAGTTCCAAATCATGTGTCGGGTAGTTTAACTCATGTATCTTCAACTGACGTGATGCATATGCTATAACTTTCCCCCCTTGCATCAGTACACACCCGAGTCCCTCTTTCGATGCGTCGCTGTATACCGTGAAATCCTGCCCTGGTGTGGGTAATACTAGTATTGGAGCAGATGTCAGTTTCGCCTTGAGACATTCAAAACTTTCTTCGCATTTCTCATCCCACGTATACCTCGTTTCCTTTCGGGTCAAATTTGTCAACGGTTTAGCAATCCTTGCGAACCCTTCGATGAATTTCCGGTAGAACCCGGCAAAACCTAAGAAACTCCTTACTTCCCGAGCATTTGTCGGACTTGGCCAATTCGTAACTGTTTCTATCTTTGTTGGGTCTACTGTCACCCCCCCTGCTGATATGACGTGGCCTAGGAAAGCTATGCTGTCCATCCAGAATTCACACTTGCTGTATTTGGCATATAACTTCTCTTGTCTGAGAGTCTGTAATACCATTCTCAGATGTTGCTCGTGTTCTTCCTGGTTGCGAGAGTACACTAGGATGTCGTCAATGAACACCACCACAAACTTGTCTAGGTATTGACGAAACACCCGATTCATCAAATCCATGAAAATTGCTGGGCATTAGTTAATCCAAACGGTACCACCGTGCATTCGTAATGGCCGTACCTCGTTCGAATGGCTGTCTTCGGTATGCCTCCTTCTCTTACTCGGACTTGATGGTACCCTGACCTCAAGTCTAATTTTGAGAACACCTTCGCACCTTGTAACTGATCAAACAAGTCGTCGATCCTAGGCAACGGATACTTATTCTTTATCGTGACATTGTTTAATTCTCGGTAGTCGTAGCACAATCTTAACTCGCCGCTTTTCTTTCTAACAAATAACACTGGTGCTCCCCAATGGGAGTTGCTTGGCCTTAGAAATCCTTTTTCCAATAGCGACTCAATCTGTTGTTTCAGTTCCTGCATTTCTCGGGGTGCCATTCGGAATGGGGCCTAAGAGATCGGTTGCGTTCCAGGGAGTAGTTCTATTCCCATTTCTACTTCTCTCTGAGGCGGTTGACCCGGCAGCTCGTCGGGAAATACATCGCTGTATTCACAAACCACTGGAACGGACTCCAATGGTGTCCCTTCCTTCTCCGTCGTGACAAATGCTAGCCAGTTCGATCGATCTTTATATTCCTCATCCTCACCCGTAATCGATTCTCCGACCATGTCCTTTCTCCCCAATCGGAGCGTACTAAACGTGATCGTACGTTCCCGACATCTCACTTGCGCATCGTACTTAGATAACCAATCCATTCCTAGTATGGCATCGAATCCCATATCCCCTAACTCAATCAAATCTGTCTCTATTCGCATTGTGTCCACTTCTACCGTGCACCCTTTGTAGATTCTATTTGCCTCCATGGCTTCGGATCCCGGTGTTTTTACTTTGATTTTAGCGTTACTCCCCATTATCCCAAACCGTTTTGCTAACTTCTCCGACACGAACGAATGTGTCTCCCCACAGTCAAATAATACGAAAGCTGTAAAGCCGTTAATAAGTAGTGTACCTGCGACGACGTCCTCAGCCTCCGAGGCCTGTTCCTTGTTCACAGCAAACACTCTAGTATTTCCAGTAATCCTTTCCCTTACCCTGTTTTCGGTTACCCCGGTTTCGATCCTCCTTCTCTTCGGGTAGTCTTTGGCAAAATGTCCTTCCTGGCCGCACTTGAAACAACTGTTAGTTCATGCGCGACATTCTCCAAAATGGTTCTTTCTGCATTTGGCGCACGCAGGCCTGATCGGTAGTCCTGGTGCCGATCCGAAACTCTCTGCAGTGATCTTTCCTTTCCACTCTCCCCGTCCTTGAACTTCGTTCCTTGTAGAGTTTCTAGTGCGTTCCTTATCCATTCTCCGTAACCCTCCATCAACTCGGACTGCCGCCGCCACCAAACTAGAAAATTCCTCATCGTCGCGGCCATACACCAGGAACCCCTCAACACAACCGAACAGCGGAAAGATACAATAGGACACTCCAAAACAAAGTAAGATGCCTTCTAAAAACAATAAATCTGTCAAAAGACTTTTGGGCAGAAGCTTTGGGAGTTGCATGCTATCTAGTGAATCGATCTCCTGCTACAACCATAGAGTTTAAAACTCCGGAGGGTAAGTGGACAGGTAAGCCTCATAATTTTAAACATTTAAAAGTCTTTGGGTGCAGGGTTCTAGTACATGTTCCCAAAGAATCTAGGAAGAAGCTGGAAGATCATGCAGAAGAGTGCATCTTTGTGGGATACAGAGATAACAGATTTGGATTTAAACTGTGGCATCCGAGGGAATAAAAGGTTATCAGATCGAGGGATGCACTCTTCCTAGAAAATCAGACGATCCTAGGCATAAAGAATGAAAAACCAGTAGAGAAAGAAACTGAACAGATGACTGCAGGGGGTACTGACATACTTGGATGGGATCCAATCCCAGAAATTGAGGATGATGAGGATACATCTCTCACAAAGGAGTTTGAACAGCAATCATCAGAGGAAGGCTATGAGATTAATAATGCCAAAGAAGAAAAAGAAATTTTTGGGCAAATATCATAAGAACAACAAATCTTAGGAGAAACAAGAACAACCAAAATCAGGAAGCCTTCCACGAGGTATGATCCATTTGAATACATATTTGTCACTGAAGAAGGAGAACCTGAAACATATCAGGAAGCAATGAATTCAACAACAACAAAAGAAAAATGGCTGCAGGCCATTAAAGATGAAATGAATTCATTAGAGAAGAATCATACATATGAAATGATGGTTCTACCACCAGGAAGGAAAGCTTTAGAAAACAAATGGGTGTTCATACTCAAAAGGGAAGCAGACAATATAACAAGATATAAGGCAAGACTCGTAGTAAAAGGATTTAGACAAAAGAAAGGGGTGGATTTCGATGAAATCTTTTCTCCCGTAGTAAAGTTCAGCACAATCAGGATATTATTAGCGGCAGTGGCTCATTTGGACTTAGAGCTAGAGCAAATGGACGTCAAGAATGCATTTTTGAATGGAAACATTGAGGAAAATATCTACATGAAACAACCAACTGGTTTTGAAGACAAAAATAGACTGAATCTGGTGTGCAAGCTAAACCGAAGCCTATATGGACTTAAGCAGGCACCAAGGATGTGGAATAAGAGATTTGACAACTTTATGATTGAAGAAAAATTCAAAATGACAGAAAGTGATCATTGCGCCTATTGCAAGGATGAAGGAAATGGTAACTTTGTCATACTCCTATTATATGTAAATGACCTTTTAATTGCAGGTACTACTAAAGAGTCCATCCAAAGTCTAAAGGATAGATTAACCTCTACCTTTGAGATGAAAGACCTCGGATCAGCAAAACGAATTTGGGGCATGAGCATCACAAGAAACATGAAAGAAATGCTAATAATCCTATCACAAGCTAGCTATGTGGAAAGGATCCTAAAGAGATTTAACATGGAGGAAGCAAAGGTAGTGACCACCCCCATGTCAAACCAAAGCATTTTATCAAAAGATCAAAGCCCGACAACTCAAGCAGAACATGCTGAAATGGAAAGAATTCCATACACATCAGCTGTTGGATCAATCATGTATTTGATGATGTCAACAAGACCGGATATTGCCTATCCTATCACTATTTTAAGTAGGTTTATGGCTAATCCAGGGAAACCACACTGGGAAGGCGTAAAGTGGCTTATGAGGTACCTTGCTGGAACGAAAGATTTGACTCTGCAATACAAAGGAGGACAAGGAAGAATCCAAATAAAAGCCTATTCGGATTCCGACCTATCCGGAGACCCTGATACCAGAAGATCCACAACAAGATATGTGGTAAGCATGTCGGGTGCTGCTGTCTCGTGGCAGTCTAGACTACAGAAAACAGTGACGTTATCATCTACAGAGGCCGAGTACTTGGCACTAATAGAATCTGCTAAGGAGCTAATATGGATTACAAGACTAGCAAAGGAACTAGGGTTAAATTGCTCAGAGGCGGAACTATATTGCGAAAGTCATAGTGCAATCGAGTTGAGCAAAAACTCTACATTTCACAGCAGAACAAAACACATCGATCTAAGAGTACATTGGATCAGAGAAGCGGTTAACTCAAAAGAGTTCATGCTAAACAAAATCTATACAACGAGAAATATAGCGGACATGCTTACCAAGATCATACCTACAAACAAACATCAGATGTGCACAGCTGAGGCTGGGCTGCTCCGATCAGGGTGAAAACCTTTGAACAGCGTCATCAAGTCAAGCTGAGAGGAAGATTTGTTGGGCTAAGTAAAAATATAGACTAATACTCTTACTTTTCTTTCGCAGGTCCATAATCAGCTTGGACTTTGATGACAAATTGTGAGGTGGGCTATACCCAAAGCTCATACTGGAATAAAGAAGGGAGTTACAACTGATCGTGGCAGTTGTTCCACTTGAACATAAAAGGAGGACATGTTCGTGAAGCATAGGTTTTTTTTATACAACTGAGAGAGGATTACAAGAGAGATCACAGGCGATATCAAGAGACGAAAAAGAGAATACTCAAACCTGATATCTCCGGAGATTGCGTGGTGGCTCGTGACCTGAGCAGAATACCGGGACGTTTAATCTGCAAATCAACAAGCTGATCTCCTTGCCCGCATCTGTCGCTCTGGTTGATGTTTTTTGTATTGATCAGAATCTGAAACACTCTTGAAGTAGTAAATTGGATCATATTTGATCCCGAGGTTTTTCTTCGGGTTTTACTCCGGTTTCCTCATAAATTCTTGGTGTCAAATTCATTCATAGCATAAAACAGAAACGGCAGTAAGAAATTCATCACAGGCTATCAGACTTACGCGGTGGATTAATTAAGGAATTCCAACACATATAGTACTTCATTTATTTGTATTTTCCCTTTGCTTCCATCCAAGTATATGGTTCCCATCCCTTCCACAAAGGCAAGATGTCCAGTGGATGACCGCATTGGTTTTTTGGATGTCACTTCTAAGCATTTAAATAGATGCTCATCCGTGCACATGTGCTTTGAGCACCAACTATCTAAAATCAATCCCGAGTTTGCATCAAATCTTGTGAGAAGATTGATTTCCATGTCACATATATCTTCAAACATGGATATTTCAACTGTATTTGCTTGTTCGAGGCTCCCCTTCTAGATTGACACACATTTTCAATATGTCCGAGATTTCCACAGAAATTACATTTCACATCTGGTCTCCACCAACAATATTCTGCCTTGTGATTAGTTGTGTTGCACGATTCGTAGGGGTGCGTGCCTTGCAACGCACCCACAGCGCACCCGGTGCGGGGTGCGCAAATCCTACCGGGTGCGTTAATTTTTTTTAATCCTACCGGGTTCGTTGGATTATTTATAGTATTGTTACTTTGAGATATTTCACTCGTTAACTGAAGTTAACGTGTTTATTTTTTCACATAATCGGTTTAGTTTCTACGTAGGGTTATGTAATTTATTCTGTGAAGCAAAAACTCAAACCAGATTATTCAACATTATGCAATAATGATATAAATGACTTGAAGTTATCAAGTGTAAATGTTTGTCATTTTCTCATTGAAGTTTTAACATATGGTGTTTTAGTCATTCTTTGTTGAGAATGCGTATTTCATATTGAGATATCATGAGTAATTAGTTTGATGAATGATCTTATGTATTGGGTTATACGGACATTCTTTTGATCCATTAAATACAGAAAAAATAATCTTGCTCGAATATTACCTTTTGATATTCGTGTATCGTATTCTATAAATTTTTGCATAGTTTTAAACATGATGTAAATGTTCGAGTTTTGACGATATTTGTATATTACAGATACACATGTATCATCGGAAATTGTGTTTACAGAATAATTTAATATATGTTTTAATTAATTTAAATTAACGCACTCTTAATTGGATTCGTAAAATTTTACGCACTCTGCACCCCGCACTCGTGCAACCTAGGTGATTAGTTTTAGAACAGTGAGGATATGTTCCATCAACTTCTCATCTATGCTTTCATACATTGTTGGTCTGAATTGTGGGTGCAATTGAGGATCTGCCTTGATTTATGGCAGTGCAGCAGTTTCATATGAGTCATAGTTTGCAAGAGCTACTTATGCTTTAATTGACATCTCTTCATGTTCAGGGGGCATAATTGATATCCTTTTTTCGGAGGATTGCAAAGAACTTATGAAATCAGTGAATGTAATATTTTTATCCTCAATTCCAAGCAGTTTTTTCTGTTTGTCACTCTTCCAAGGCACAAAGTTTTGGTTTAAACCAGCTCTGTAAACTCATTGTTGCATTTTCAATTATTTTCTCATCACTGAGATCCCCCCAAAGCTCGAATCACATTCACCATTTTAACTGCCCTGTCATAATAGTCTTGTAGTGACTCTTTTGGATGCATTCGATTTGTTTTAAAATCAGTCATCTTGTTCCTGATGTGAATTTTCCTAATTTGATCTCCCCCTTCATAAAGTTCTTTCAATATTTCCCATATGGATTTTGGAGTTTGATCATTTTATCAAACATGTTGTCCGTAAGGGCATCATATAATATGGTCATTGCTTTATATTGTAACATGATATATTCCTCATATGTTTTCTTTTCTTCAGCAGTAGCAGTCTCAGAAGGTTCTTTGAGTTCCTCCTTCACGATAACTTGCCAGAGGTCTTTGGATTTCAAATATGTAGTTATTTTTATGGCACCGTTGAAATAGTTATTTCATCGGAGGCCCTTGAGCACCCCTTGATGTTGCCATTTCAAAATAAACACAAATTTTTAGCAATAATAGGTACCCGAAAACAAAGGTAGTACCTTGTATGTAAGATCCTATACCATGCTAAATCTTGAAGGATAAGTCTTGTAGCTCTAGTCGTAAGATAAATTAGAAACTGTAGAACAATACCATTGAAGACGTAAAAGGCTTTCGTAGCAGCAACATCAAAGCAGAAAAGAAAAATTTCAGAGTATCATTTTTTGTTGTCTAATTTATCAACTTAGGGCTTACAACAGTAAATGTAAACATTGACAAAAGCGTAACAACATTTTCTTAACTGAAGTGCGTCTTTTGTGATCTTCTCTTCAAGGTTCATCCAACAAATCTATCAGTCATTGCGTAGTCGATACGCCTTCCTTCATGAGCATCGACAAACCGAGTCGTTTTCGTATTGCTAGTGAATGCCGTTGCCGGTGGCCTATTCTTCTTTTTCTTCTTTGCTATGTTACACATCCTTTGAGATTGGGAATTACAAACTCCTGCATTGAAGTGAAGCTATTGTTGTTGTCAGTGAAGTTGCTCGTCCAGTATATTTTTTCTTCTTATTCTATCATTGAAGTATTTTTTTCTGGTTGTAGCAAGTGGAGGTGTAGGTGTGTTCTACATGAATTTTTAATTAATAAATAATGTATAAACATTTTGTAGAAATAAAATAATACTGTATATATTAATCAAATTATTTTCATACCCTTAAATTTATTTCAGTAATAAATTATTATTCGAAACTCCATTTGATTGTCACAAAATATGATATTCTATATGATTATAATTGTGATAATGGTCTAACTCTGCAACGTCGATTATGTCATATTTGCTTAGATTATAGTCTCAAAGTCAAAAGTTGTATAAAATGATAAATAACGACATTATAATCATTTCATATAATAGAAGTATAAATTTAAAATAAAATTTTTGTTTTTTTTGTAGTTATAAAATTGAGAAGTTTAAATTTTACTTATACAAAGTAAAATAAAAAATATGATATGTTCTGCAACATTATTAATTTTTATTTCCTATAATGAAAAAACAGAAATATAAATTATACATAACATAGTCTAAAACTTAGTGTGTGTTCTGCACACACACTATAAAATGTATTATAAAATGTAAAAGCGTTCTGCAAAAATATTGTAATTGAAATGTAGAATTTTAATTGGGTTACATTGTACAAAATAATTATCTCTATTTCTTATAAATTTGAAAGAATAATTCTATATTAAAATAATATTTTTAATTACAAAATAAATTAATAATATTTTTTTATTTAAAAATCATATAATAAAAAGAAAACAAAAATATTGAATAAGATATTGCCGAATAAGAAACTCAACAAGTGATAATATAAATATATCAAATTTTAGAAAAAAAAGAATTTATTATGATACAAACGATGAAAATTTGATTCGGAAAAAAATGTGTATATATGAAAAATATAGTTAACAATGTAAGACGGTGCATCAAAATTTGTAAATTGCATAAAAGTCTCGAAGTTGATATAATGTGTGATTTTGGCTTCCATGTTTCAAAATTGCGTTGTTGATCCCCGAACTTTCAAAAACGTTTATATTGAATCATAATACTCGTTAATTTTTTAAACGTCTCAATAGTTTATATTGATCAATTAACTTTGAAAAAAAATGAAATAACAATGTTTCTAAACTTTGAAAATTTTAAAAATAATGCATAAATTATCAAAACCACTTATAGGAAAAACCACTACTATTTATTCGAGAGTCATTTTTAAACGGTTTTGAAACTTCAATGGGTTCTCATGCAAATTACAAACTTTGGGGACATCGCTTTTACATTATCTTAAACATTGGGGGCCAATGTCGTAATTTTCTCGTAAAAAATAATGAGTAGAATGCATAATGCATTTTCAGAATCAAGTCTGAACTTGATTATGCATTATAGTTAAAAACCAGAATGCATTATGATTAGAATTCATAATTAGAATTTAAAATGGATACTGCTCTATTTCAAAAAACAGATTATGCATTATATAATGCATAATATGTTTTCATAATTTGTACAGAACACAGTCTTACTTTTTGTTTGTATGGTTTCCTTCTTTAATCTTATTCGTTTACACTCCTTATCAGCCCGTCTTTATAATTCCAATATAAATTATATAAAAATATGTTATTATTTTTATATAAATTATGATTTTCAATATTGTAATTTTAATACACTTTAATAAATTTATGATTATTTTATATCTAATCTAATTATGGTCATTCACCATATTTCATTTTTATAAATAGATTTTTAATATAATCTAGAAAAAATACATATTTATTTAATTCATTCCAATTTTTCTAACTCGGTTCAATAGGTTAACCGGTTTGACCGATCATTTTCATATCTATAAGAATGCACTATCATTTAACTCGAAGGAGGCCGAGCATAAGCCAAACCCGACTTAAATGACAAACGATAGTGATGAGAACTCTAGGACCGGGTACCCTGTAATGGGTGAGGCCCGATAACAGTTGGGCCGACTTAAATAATCAAAACGAACTCTTATAGCCCACTTACATCTTCAGGAAGAGCGGCCCGAGGTTCAACACAAAGGACCAAAGATAACCTTAGTAAATAAAAGCGTTATCTGCCAGCTGGCTCCGGGGTTCGGTCCGAACGGTTACAAAACGGTTACAGGCTCACGCGTTCCACGCTTCGGGCCCTATCACGTTTATCATGCTTCGGGCCCGATCACGCAGACCAAGCCTCGTTCCCAGCCTCGTTTTACATCCCGCGATAACAACCTCTAACAAAATTGTCAGAGGCGGTTACAGGACGTGGATTACACTCGCCGGTGACTCTATAAATACAGGGCAAGACGAAGGAAATAACAGGACCCTTTGGACGCGGAAGAACATGTTGTTACTCTGCCGGATTCTTCTCGCTTTCTTTACCTCGTCATTTTCATTAGCCAGTCTTGTATAAACTGTTGAGTTATTTTATTAGTGAGCAGACTAAGAGCATAATCAGCTCTTAGTCGAGTGGTTTTCACCCCAATTCACGGGGTTTCCACTATATACAGCCGTGCATTTATTTTGGTTTTTAGCTTTTGATCGTCTTCTACATTTTAAAGAAATCAGAACCGAGTTCGTTTGTTGAACGAACCGGACGACTGTTGGTACCCCCTAAAAAGAGACCATAACAGTACTCATCATGGTGCTTCCAGCAACAGCATCCACCAGTCGATCGATGTGCGGCAGAGGAAAAGGATCTGATTCACAGCTTTTGTTTACATCGGTAAAATCGATGCACATTCGCCATTTCCCGTCCGGCTTGGAAACCACTACTGGGTTTGCAACCCATTCAGTATAGTGGATTTCTCGGATAAATCCCGACCGCAGTAACTTGTTCACTTCAGCCCGGATGATCTCAATTTTTTCAGGAGAGTAACGTCTCCTT